>PVIH01005027.1:32914-130418 GCA_004025045.1 Sigmodon hispidus | reverse complement strand
AAGAGGCCCAAAACATTCAATGGAAAAAAGATAGTATATTTAACAAATGGTGTTGGCATAGCTGGATGGAAGTGTGTAGAAAAATGCAAATAGATCCGAGCCTGTCACCCTGCACAAAACTCAAATCCAAGTGGATCAAAGACCTCAACTTAAACCCAGCCACTTTGAACTTGATAGAAAAGAAAGTGGGAAATACACTGCTACAAATTGGCACAGGTGACCACTTCCTAAATATAACACCAGTGGCACAGACACTAAGACCAACAATCAATAAGTGGGATGTCCTGAAGCTAGGAAGCTTCTGCAAAGCCACGGACACTGTCAATAGGACAAAACGACACGCTACAAAATGGGAAAAGATTTTCACCAACCCTACAAGTGATAGAGGACTGATCTCTAAGGTATACAATGAGCTCAAGAATCTAGAGCCCAAAACCTTGAATAACCCTATCAAAAAATGGGGTAGAGATCTAAAAAGGGAATTCTCAGCAGAGGAACTACGAATGACTGAAAGGCACCTGAAAAAGTGTTCTTCATCTTTAGCCATCAGAGAAATGCAAATCAAAACAACTTTGAGATACCACCTAACACCTGTTAGATTGGCTAAGATAAAAGGCACAGATGAGAGCCTATGTTGGAGAGGAGCAAGGGAAACACTCCTCCATTGTTGGTGGGAGTGTAAGCTTGTTCAGCCACTTTGGAATGCAATATGGAGGTTTCTCAGAAAATTGAGAATCAATCTCCCCAAGGACCCAGCAATACCACTTCTGGGTGTATACCCTAAAGATGCACATTCACACTCTAAAGGTATTAGCTCAACTATGTTCATAGCAGCATTATTTGTAATAGCAAGAACCTGGAAACAACCTAGATGTCCCTCAACTGAAGAATGGATTAACAAACTGTGGTACATTTGCACAATGGAATACTACTCAGCAGTAAGAAAAAATGATATCCTAAAACTTGCAGGCAAGTGGATGGATTTGGAGAATATCTTCCTGAGCGAGGTATCACAATCTCAGAAAGATAAGCAAGGGATGTACTCACTCATTAGTGGTCTCTAAACAAACAAACAAGAAAAAAAACCAAGCATGCCCAAGCGGCAAACCACAACCACCGAAGAGCTTGGGATCAGAAACACCCTGGACTGACCCTTCGGACCCCACTCCAACTATAGGAATACCTGACTCACTCTTGAGGGAGGGGAGACAAAACTGAATTTGGCCAGGAGTGGAGACTGATCCAAGCATTATTTGGTTTGTGGGACCATAGGACTGTCTGCTCCCTGCCCAGGGAGGGGATGGGGAGTTGCGGAGAAGAAAAATGACCCAATGTGGTGGGAGGGGGAAGGGACCTTGAATAAGAATATACAGGTATGGAAAAAAAATTCAGAGGGAAAGCTGAACACAAAGTAAATATATGTGTAACAATCTTATTTGCATTATCACCCTTAATAAGTCATGCTTATGATTTTTATCTTCTTTATAGTTATTGTGAACTTTTCAGCATTTTAAATTCATTTTACTATTTTTTTTTGATAAATACAAAATAAATAAATAAAAAAAGAACAGTTTATTGTCCAGTGGCTAATTTTTGCCACAAAGAAACTAAACTTCACATGGAGTTTTTTTGATGCACATTATCCCCTTGAAGTAAATTTGTGTTGCCAATAGCAGGCATGTCTCATTGTACAAAAAAAAAAAAAAAAAAAAAAAAAAATTTAAGTTCTTAAACTGTTTTAAATGGCATATTCTGGAGGTCTTTGAAGTGTTTGAAGATTTTTTATCTAATTGAAATACATCTTTTTATACCTAAAAAATCTAACTAACATGACTATAATTTTAATTATCATAAATGCTCATTAATCTGCATTTTATAATTATACATTACAATTTAAAGGATTGTGTAAAAATAATATCTTAAACAAAAGTAGAAATATACATGTAGCATAACAAAATTGATCCTAAACTTGTGTCATTAAACCAAAGTCCATTTTGTTATAAAATATTTAAAACAATTAGTTGCTCTTCAAAAGTAGATTTAATAATCTATACTTTTGTCCTATCATATCTAGATCCCCCTTTTTCCCTAGAAAGATATTCACTATGACTATTAAGCATTCATAATGAAAACAAACATTTGTAAATAATATTTTGGGAATTTGGGGTAGCTTTCCATTACTATTTCCTGCTGATTGGGAGATTTGGCAATCTTATGGGGGTCCTGAGGCTGGATTATTTTAGTCGACAGCCTTGAAGGTAATGTGGCCATTTCTTACTATCAGAGATTTTTCAGGGAATCTTCCTTGATTAAACTTTATTTTCTTTAACCATGAATAAATCCACATCTTCTCATTTTTAATAGAAATAAAGAAAAACCTCTTCTCCAAAGTAGCATATCTTTTGATTTCAGTGTTAAAGATTTCAAGGTATATAGGTTGATTAATCCAGCAGCATTTGTAATCGAATGTCTTTTAACAGCTTTTACTACTTCTTTTGCCATCAAAAACTTAAAGATAAGACAATAACATACAGTATCCTAACACTCTTTGTAATTTCCATCTTTAGTGGCTTATTATTATTTCTTCTATATTCTTTTAAGGACTTTCTCTAACCTTTTCCCTTTTTCTTTTCTCTCTCAAGCCTATGTAAATTTTTAAACACACTGCAAAGGTTCTTTTTTTTTAATCTGTCTTTACTGTATATCTCTTATCTTTTATCTTTTTCTGACCATACTTTTAATCTGCCAAGGTGTGGCTAAGATTAAAGGCTGGGCTAGGGCAGCTAGCTGGCTCCACTTAGTTCCTAGTCTAGCTTCATAGAGAGTACTGGCAGCAGCCACAATTACCACTCTGGGGAATTTTAGGGTTCACATTGCCACCAAGTAGAGCACCACTGTCTATTGATCATAAACTCCATTTAAATATTTGACAATATGGCATCTTAAAAGACTCACAAGTGTTTTGCTGCTAACACTGAGTCAGGAAGCATCTGTTAAATGAACCACATCTCTGCTTTCCATCAGCAAACAAGCTCTCCCAAGAAAATGCTGCCACTAAGAAGCCTTCTTTGACATTGTTTTCTTTTTGCCTGTAAGAGCAGTAACTTAAATCTATCATAAGTAGCTTGTGCTTACACTGAGTCTTCTTTGAGACTTCAGGAACCAGCTTTGTTGCAGTTTAAGCTTACACCTGACATTTTATAGCTCAAGCCTACAAATCACGCCAGAACATTTCTGTACTATAGCTCACCTGAGATACACAAGTTGGAAGTTTTTTTTTAAAATCTCCATTTCTGTGCTCTAGAACTCTTTTTAAGATTTCTCAGGCTTTATGTGCATATATATGCCCCACATTGGGTGCCATTTGTTATATGAAGTTTCTGACCCAGCCCTTCTAGTTTAGCCCAGAGGTTCAGACCCTCTCCTAGTTCTGCTGCCACTCAGCCCTAAATAGTCACACAAAGTCTTATATTAATTACATACTGCTTGAACTATGGCTCAGGCATATTCCTTGCTAGATCTTACAACTTAACCCATTTCTATTAATCTATCTTGCCAGGTGACTTGTGGCTTACCTGAATTCCTTTACATCTTCCTCCTTAGCAGCAGCTCATAGTTTTTTTTTTTTTAAACTTTATTTATTTATTTATTTATTTGCCTTGGTGTTTGCCTGGAACTGGAACTACAGACAGTGGTTAGCTGCCACGTGGGTGCTGGGAATTGAACCCGGGTCCTCTGGAAGAGGAGACGGTGCTCTTAACCGCTGAGCGATCTCTCCAGCCCCCAGCTCATAGTTTTTTGTCTGACTCTACCCATTTTCCTTTTTATCTATGTTCAGATTTCCCATCTACTTCTAAGATGCCTTGCCATAGGACAAAACAGTCCCTTTATTAGCCAATAAAAAAATTATTATGTATTCACAACATACAGAAAGACATCTCACATCACTTACATAGTATTCTTGGATCATACTCATACAAAGATAATACTTTGTCTTTGTAACTGATCTGGCAAACTGTGGAATCTCCAAACAGTTTTAATTTATATTTTTTCTGATAGTTAAGAATGTTGAACACTCTTTTCAAATATTTATTTGCTATTTCTTCTTTTGTTAATTGTCTGTTTATCAGTCAATTTATTGACTAGGTGATTTCTTATACAGCCAGGTTCTCCCACACCTGCCTTTCTGAGCCAGTGCCAGTTCTTTTTTTTTTTTTTTAAACTTTATATATTTATTTATTTGCCTTGGTGTTTGCCTGGAACTGGAACTACAGACAGTTGTTAGCTGCCATGTGGGTGCTGGGAATCGAACCCGGGTCCTCTGGAAGAGCAGACGCTGCTCTTAAGCACTGAGCCATCTCTCCAGCCCCGCCAGTGCCAGTTCTAACACGCTCCAGTAGAAAGAAGTTAGAATTCTGGATTATTTTAGCTTCGTGTTATAACAAAACAAAACTCTGCAATTTAAAAAGATGTAGTTTGCACTCAATGGCATTATTAGCTTATTTGTTTTATAATGACCTGGCTTTATTCTCTATTAGAACTAAAATTTACAAAAGTATTACCCATAAAAGTATTTAGTAACCTAATTTCAAGATAAGTATAGTTATTAGCTAATCATATATGAGAAAAAATCACCAAGTACAAGTAAATTTTTTTATTATTAAATTAGAGACATGGAATTTTTAATAAATTTCCTAAATCAGATGCTTTATGTGTGTGTAAATTTAAAACAGCAAGCACATCTGTAGTGAATCCTGATGGTTGATGTGTAAGTCTAGGTATATTATATCCTAAGATGCTGTTGTATAGAAAGTACAAGGCTTAAAGCTGTTAACAAAATGGCCTCATGTCAATGAAGGTTTTACTTGGCTAGATATAGGATAATTGATTATCTATTGCTACTCTGTTGCTATGAAGAGACACTCTGATCAAGCAATTTCTTATAAAAGAAAACATTTTCTTGGGGGCATAGTTACAGTTGCAGAGGGCTAGTCCATTAACATCATGGCAGGAGGCAGAGAGGCACAACACTAGATAGATAGATAGATAGATAGATAGATAGATAGATAGATAGATAGAGAGAGAGAGAACGAGCTGGACCAGGTGTGGACTTTTGAAACTTCAAAGCCTTCCTACATAAGTGGCATACTTTCTTCATCTGTCCCAAACCAGTTTATCAGCATATATCCATGCTGATAAATCATGCAAACACATGAGCTTGTGGAGACCATTCTTACTCAAACCACCACATTCCACTCCCTGGTCCCCATGGTCTTGTAGGCATATCATAATGTAAAACATATTTAGATTAACTTCAAAAGTCCCCATAGCCTTTCACAGTCGCAACAGTGTTTCAAAGAAGTTTCTTCTGAGAAGCAAAGCCATCTGTTAACTGTAACTCTGTGCTGGCTGGTTTTATACCAATTGACACAAGCTGAAGTCATCTGAAAGGAGAAAACCTCTACTGAGAAAATGTCTCCTTAAGATCGGGATATAAGCAAGTAAAGGCATTTTCTTGTGGGCTCCAGGAAAGTCCATAAGGAAATGCCAGCCAGGGAGGGGTCAAGGTGTGGAGGTTAGGGAGTGGTGACCCATGCCTTTAATTCAATCACTGTTGAAGCAGAGATTCTCTGGATCTCTGTGAGTTCAAGGCCTAACAGAGTCAGATAGTGGTGGCACACACCTTTAATCCTAGCATTAGGAAAGTTGATTCAGGAGCTGAAATAGCTGGGAGGGGAAAGAAAGATAAGGAGAAGGCAGAAGTTCAGCTCTTTGCTTTCATGCCCCGTCTGAGAAGAATGGAGACAGGACCTACCCCTACCCCTGAGGAATTGGCTGGATGAGACTTGGCTGTGGCTTGTTCCCTGTCTCTCTGATATTTCAGTCTTTTCTCATTATCTGGGTCCAAGTTTTATTATATGGTAAATAGGATTCATGCAATATATAGGTAAATAGGATTCATGCAATATATAGGTAAATAGGATTCATGTGTGAAGGCATAGATTTACCATTACAAAACTTTATCTCAGGGAAAGACCATTTAGTGCCTGAGAGCAGAGCCCAAGTCTAAGACATATCTAGAAAAAAATCTCAGGAATGTACCTGACAGTCAATAGATTCAAAACTTGGGTTCATACCAAAAGTTTAACTAATAGTTTCTAAGAATTACTCTACCTCACACCCTTTTACACAATCCTGAAATGCCAAGACATGTAATACCCCACTTACGTATTTCTTTCTTTAAAAACCTTCTTGCTCCTGAGTTCAGGGCCAAATTCCTCCACTGTATCAGAACATAGGGTTTCAGTCTGGGTTTGAACTTGTCTGGGTTCAAACCTGTCCAAAAGAACAAACTGACCCTTGTGTGTCTGCATTGGAATCCAGCTCCCTGGGGGTCTTTGAGGGGTCTCAAGACATGGGTACAACATGTGCTTTTTCCTTCTTATTTCATTTTTCTCATTCATGGGACAGAGAGAAAATACTGTACCAAAGCAAGACCAAAATCAGCAGGGAAAACTTGAAATTCTGCAACTCTATGACTGATGTTCAAGGTTTACTAGATTGCTCATCCCTTCCATTGCTGATGGCGATGCATTGATTTGGTTTACTTTCTCTTAGCAGCTCTCCAGATCCTATGGCTTTGGCATCTCTAATATGTTGGGGTCTCTCAGGCAATCCAGAGTTCATCTTCACAGCCTCATGCAATAGCTTCCCCGGGCCTCCATACAGGGATTCCCTTGCAATAGGTCTGTGCTTGGCGACATTCCTTAGCTGTGGAGGAAGATTCTATAACTCTTTTCCTTTATTCTTCTTTCCTCTAAATCAATCATATAGCTGAAGCTGACTAGTTCCTGTGCTTGCTGGACTGGACCCTGCTCACTTCCTCATATTACATTTATATAGTCTTTCTGTTGTCCTTTAGGGCACATTTCAGAATCAAATAACACACTGACAACTTATAACACCTCTGTAAAAATTAGCTCAATTTGAAGATTTTAAAAATGATTTTGGTGACTATATACAACAACAACTTTAAAAGAACAGTGTGCTCAGTAGTGCACTGTACACTATGTCTATGTTATACAAGTGAGATAGAGTGGGCGCTTCTCAACTAGTAAAGTCTCATTGGTTGACAAATAAGTTGGTTTAACTAATAATTGCCATCAGACAGACAAACTTGAAACTTGTTTGATTAAAATTTCTACATTTCTTCTGATGTTCTATTCTCATGCTGCTATTTCTTTCACTAACTATTCTTTCATTTTCCTTTAAATCCATAGACAAGTTCTAGAATTATCTATGGCTTTTGCTTATATGGTTAAAATCAAGGCAGTAGGTCTTCCTGGAATTTCACAAATGGCTGGAAAAAAGCCTCCAACTCAATTTCTTCAGATTAGTACAGAAAGTGGTCTCAGTCAGTCTGGTACAGTATCGAACTTGTGGGCCTTTGGTTAGGTAAATGACATTTTTCCCACATGAGTATTTGTAAAATATTGATTCAGAAGCAAGGCTATCTTCAGTCTGTCACTGTGGAGTCTATAAAAAAATCTCTTTATGTGTACTATGCCAGTGGTTATATACATGAGCACTAAAGCTATAAATTCAAGCTCCTTCTATCAATTGCCTAGGAAATGGGAGTGTTCAATAAAGCCATTTTGAAAGTTCTTGCCTGCTGTATTATGGATCTCTTTGTCCTCCAGAGCTTCCTAATAAATCAGTACAGACCCCAACCTCTATATTCTTTAAGAATGATTAACATGACATTCTGACACAGAATTTCCATCCAACTTGAAATAATATCATAAAATTTTTGCCAAGTCTTGGTGAGTCAAGACCAGTTGTGAACACATAGCAAAATGGAAGATTTCCAGAGAAAAAAAGAGGAGCCAACAAATCATTGCCATATTGACGAAGTCATTGTATAAATTTCAGAAGTCATAAGAAATGAATTTTGATGACAATGTTACAAATATATTCCTAGTTGTGTGGGATGTTTTGTGTATTGATTGAAGAAACTTGTTATCTGATATTACACAATGTAACACATTCCTTCTGGAAAATAATATTTATAATATGAGTATTCAATGGGAAAGGAAATGTACTTGCTGGCTGAGTCACTTTGTTGAGAAATAAGCAATAAGATAAAAGATAATAGAATGGCCCATGAATGACAAACAACTAAGATGCCCACAGTTAAACTGCTGAATCAAGCAGAAAAAGAGAACACACGACCTCTAACAAGGTGAAAACCAAGTTGTGGAGAAAATTAGGTACTGAGAAGTCTAGCTTGGGTTTGCAAATGCTCTAAGTAATACAAAGTGCAGGATGAAACCAGAATTTAACATCCGGGAGAGCAATGCCAGCACACGGAAACATGAGCTCTTAGCTGGTGGCTGTTCCTTCAAAGCTTCTCTTTCTTTTCCTGGGACTATGTGTAGGAATCAAGTTTCAGGAGATTGTAGAGACAAGTGACAAGCTGTGGTGACTGTCAGAGGTTATTCCTCTTGTCCCAGGGATGTTCTTGACTTACCCTCTGCCATTCTTCTATGTGCCCTTCTTGTTTAAGATTCATCTTAAACATATCACATCCATGAACTATTTTCAGAATAGTGATTTTGTGGAGGATGTAAAATTTCTAACTTTGTGTTATTTTAAACTCTTTGTCACCTTAGTTCAGAATCTTAATACTTTTTTATTTTATTTTAAACAAGTTTATCTAAACAACAAGATGCTTGACTTGAAGGTGTAACTACCAAGGAGAATTGTTTTTAACAGTAACTCACCCATAATACTTAAAGACAGGTTGCCATATGTGAAACAGCTACATTAGCTACATGTATAGAAAAATGCTATAAAATGGCCTCTGGTTTTACAATGATAAATGCAAAACATTAAAATTCTCTAACAACATAGGGTATGCAAAAAGTTTTATGTTGGTAGGTTCTTTTGATAAAATGACCAGAACAAAATAACTTCCTGAAATAAAAAGATGAAAGATAAAAGTCCAGTCAATAGGCCACTAATCCAGAAGAGGAATCTTTGAACAGAACCATCTCTCAGACAAAATATAGCAGTGGCTATTTGGATGTTATTGTTACTTGTTTGTTTTCCACAGGATCTCTCTGTAGTGTTGGCTGGCCTCAAACTCACTGTGTAAACCAGGCTGCCCCCAACCTCATAGTGATCCATCTGCCTCTGCTTCCCAAGTGCTAGGTTTAAAGGCATGCACCACCACATGCCTGGCATAGTTCAAGAAGAAACTTTTAATAGGTTCATGCATATAAACCAGTTACTTTATGCTCAATAAAGGAACAGGGAAGAAGAATGAAAGAGGAAATCTATACTAGAGCAGTTAGGATATGCTGGAACCATCTTTCAGCTTTCTAATGGAGAATGTATTCTTAGTCTGTACAAAACTCAGGAGTAAAGTAGCAGGCTTCTCCTGTCTGTTGCTGGGATATCATCTCCTATGGCCATCCTCCATTTCCAACTGTGCAGGTATCAGATTCACTGACTGGTTCACCCATCAAGCTGGAACCTGATCTGTCTGATTGATAAGTCCTGTAGCTCCCAATAGCCTTTCATTACTTTACTAGTAGTGTCGGCCTCTTAATCTCAAACAGCACCAGAGAACCTGCCTGCCCCACCATGTTGATTTAATGTGATCCTTACTCTCAGCATGGACTCCTTCTTTGGGTTTCCTCTTGGCCATGGTTTGCTGCTTCACAAAGAAGGCCCCCGGGCAGTACTGAAGGAGCATACGAGCAGTACCAAGAAGAGAAAGAAGAGGCAGCATGTGCCAGGCAGAGGGTGCACCAAAGAAAGCTTCCCCCCTCCTTTTTCCCCTCCCTTCCCCTCCCCTTCTTTGTCTTATTCTTTGTTTGTATTTTGTGACAGATTTTTACTATGTAACAAGATGTGAGGTGTCCTCTTCTGATAACCCTAATTGCTATAGCAAAAATGGCAAGCAAATGAGACAAGGCCTGTGAGTTAATTTATGTGTTGTTTTGAAAATTTTATTCCACAAAATAGAAACAGAATATTGTCTCATTTTACAAGTTTGCAGTTATCAGTTACAGTTACACCAATACCAAAATCATATAAAGATTCAACAAAGAAAGAGAGTTACAGATTAATTTCTATTATGAACACAAGATGCACAAATTCTCAATAAAAATACTTGCAAATCAAATGCAAGAACACATCAAAAAGATCAACCACCATGATCAAACAGGCTTAAGTCTACAGATGCAAGGGTGGTTCAACACACATAAATTAAGTTATATAATCCATAATATAAACAAATGGAAAGAAAACAAAACACACAATCATCTCGGTAGATGCAGCCTTTGACAAAATTCAACACCTCTTCATGGTAAAGACCTGGAGAGATTATAGATACAAGGGACACACCTTAACAGAAGATAGTTTACAGAAAGCCTGTAACCAACATCAAGTTAAATGGAGAAAATCTCAAAGGAATTCCACTAAAATCAGGAACCAGACAAAGCTGTTTATGCTCTCTGTACCTATTCAATGTAGTACTTGAAGTCTGAGCTACAGCAATAGAGTGACCAAAGGAGATCAAGGGGATAGTAATTAGAAAGGGAGAAGTGAAATTATCTTTATTTGTATGTGATATGATAGTATATATAAGTTGTTGTAGAAAGTTTCCCGGCCCGTTTGGGGCCGGAGGTTTGTAACCTGGCGCGCAGCGGCTTTTGTCCCCCAAAGAAATGAATCACATGCTTAAATTCTTTACACTGTTTGGCCCATGTCTTAAGCACATTAATAGCTAGCTCTTTCATCTTAATTCAACCCATTTCCATTAATCTTCCCACCACATGGCTCAGCCCATGGCTGGCCTGTATCTCTTACATGTCTGTCTTCTTCGGAGGTTGGATGGAGATTGACTAACTCCACCCTTCTCTACCTGCCTGTGTTCTGATCCTCCACCCACTTCTACAGTGGTCTATATAGGTCAAAACAGTAGTTTATTTACAACGTGCAAAGAACATTCCACCACATTTCCTCTTTTCTGTCTAATTAAAAAGGAAGGTTTTAATTTCCATATAGCAAAATTACAACAGAACAACTCTCAAGCAGGAATTATAGTCACAATATCCAGTCTATTTGTATTCACAAAATTAAACAGAATATTCCATTATCTACCTTATCATTGTGAGTCTAAAGTTTCATATCTAATATACCTTTTAAACTAAAAAGAACTGTACCTATAATTATTAAACCTTCAATCACATCGAAGACCACAGAAGGATATAATATTATGCAAATAAACAGGAAGTGCAAGCAACTTCCAAAGTCTAGAAAATGACAGAGATGACATTTATCTGACTGGACAGTCACTCAAAGTTCCTTTGTAACTTTGGGGCATCCATCTTCAGCCTATATGACCCAAGTCTCTGTCATACCTTTCAGTGATGCAGGAAATCTGACACAGCCCATCAGTCACTTCTCCTTGTGTCCAGAATAATGCCTGTCAATGTTTTCTGCAAAGCAGGAACCTGAAGGACCATCTCAGCTTGTTCTGCCAACGTTCAGAGGTCACTTTCCTATGGAACCTGCATGTCCACTTTATACAGCATACTATCAATCAGTCAATTCCAGAACAGTTTCTTGTCCAGTGGCTAACTGTTGCCACAAGGTAATTTCCACATGAAGTTTCTTCAATGCCCATCATTTTCCTGAAATACATTGGTACTGCCAGGAACAGACCTGTCTCACTGTCCAGAAAAGTCTTTAAGTTCTTAAAATAATTTAAATGCCATATTCTGCATGTCTTTGAAGTGTTTGAAGACTAACTATCTAATTGAAATATATCTTTGTATACCTACAAAAACCTAACTAACATGACTATAAGTTTGGTTATCATAGATGACTATTAATCTGCATTTCTCAATTACACATTGCAATTTTAAAAGAGTTACATCAGCATCATACCTTAATCAAGAGTAGAAAAATCCATACAGCATAACAAAATTGACCTTAAATTTATATCAATAAACCAAAATCCACTTATCTTTTCTAATCATTCCTATATCATATCCTCCTCACCCCCCTTTTTTATATTGACTATGACCATTAACCATTTATAATGAAAACAAACATTGGTAAGTAAAATTTGGGGAAATTGGGTGTAGTTTTCCTTCTTTTACTGCTTCCTGCTGTCAAAGGGCGTTGATCTCATGGGGTTTTGAAGCTGGATCATCTCAACTGACCATCTTGGAAGCTGATCTTCTCATCAGAGAATTTCAGGTGGCCTTGGCAAATGAAACCACATTTGCCTAGAACCAATCCACAGGTTTTGATCTTCTGTGGAGACAAAAACAGAAGCTCTTTTCCCAAGTAACATATTCTTATAAATAGATTTCAAAGTCAAGATATCTTTAAAGTACTTGTATTTGTTTAACTTAGCAGCCTTAGCAATCAATTGTCTCTCTGCAATTAGCTCATTAAAAGTTAAAAAATTAAGAGAAAGCGCAATAACCATAATCCAGACTCTTTGTTTATCTGCCATCTTTTCGTGGCTTTTTTTTTTAAAAATCTTTATTTCCTATTTCCCTTTCTTAAAGGGCTTTCTTACCCCCCCTCTCTCTGAAGCCTATGCATATTTTACATACATTGTACTCCATTTAGAGGTTTTGAGAGTCTGAATCTGTTTTATTGAGAATCCTTAATCATTTTCCAACCCAAAGAGCTTTTAAAATGTTGGTATCACTTTAATTGCTGACTCTGCCCCTTTTGGCGGTGTTTCAATATGGCAGAGGAGCCCGCAAATCTTTGCCATTGCTGGCAACCAGAGTGGACTCAGGAAATGCTGTTACCAGAAAAACCTTTTTAAACTCTGTTTCCTTTCTGTTCAATATAAGCAAAGACCTTAAATCAATAACACTTATGTCAAGCCTTCTGTGAAATGTATGAGCTTAAGCTGTGTGCCGCAAACGCACCATTTTTAAATTCCTGCCTGAACACCACACTGTCTCTGTAACATAGATCAATTCAAATCCACAATTCAGAAAGCCGCTTTTGGCTCTGTTTCAGTGATCTAGAATGTTCTTTAAGCTTTTAAAACTTTCTTAGGTGTTTTCTTTTAAAACTTTTTTATGCGGGTGTTCTGTCCAACGTTGGGAAGCCATCTATTGTAGAAAGTTTCCTGGCCCATTTGGGGCCAGAGGTTTGTGACCTGGTGCGCACGGCTGTTTGGAATCTGGTCTGCAGTGGCTTTTATTCCCCAAAGAAATGAATCACACGCTTATATCCTTTACACTGTTTGGCCCATGTCTTAAGCATATTACTAGCTAGCTCTTTCATCTTAATTCAACCCATTTCCATTAATCTTCCCACCATGTGGCTCAGCCCATTGCTGGCCTGTATCTCTTATATGTCTGTCTTCTTCGGAGGTTGGATGAAGACTGACTAACTCCACCCTTCTCTACCTGCCTGTGCTCTGATCCTCCACCCACTTCTACGGTGCTCTACATAAGCCAAAACAGTCCCTTATTTACAGCATACAAGAGAACATTTCCACTACAATAAGTGGCTCTAAAAACCTCACCAGGAAACTCATATAGCTGATATAAAATTTACTCACCAAAATCCTATACATAAATAACAAATGGACTGGGAAAGAAACTGGGGAAATAACACCTTTCATAATAGCTTCAAATAATACAAAATACCTTGGGATAACTCTAACTAAACAATTAAAAGATTTGTATAGCAAAAACTTTTAGTATTTTGAAAAAGAAGACTGAAGAAGATATTACAAGATGCTTCCATGTTCATAGATTGGCAAGATTAACATAGTAAAAATGCTCATCTTACAAAAAACAATCCACAGAGGCAATATAATCGTCATCAAAATTCCAACATAGTCTTCACAAGACTTGAAAGGACAATTTTTAGCTTCATATGGAAACACAAAAAACAAAGACAGGAGAAACAATCTTGAATAATAAAAGAATTTCTGGAGGTAACATCATCCCTGAACTCCAGTTTTACTATAGATCTCTAGTAATAAAATCAACATGGTATTGGAACAGAAGCAGACATATTGATCAAAGAAATTTGAAATCCCAGACATAAATCTACACACCCATGGACACATAATTTTTGATTTAAAAAAAGAAGAGGCTAGAAATACACACTGGGGAAAAAAGACAGCCTCTTCAACAAATGGTTCTGGTCTAACTGGATGTCTGCATGTAGAAAAATGCATATAGATCCATATCCCTATACAAAACTCAACTCCAAATGGATCAAAGACCTCAACATAAAACCAGACCTAATGAACCTGAGAGTGGGCAATAGCCTTGAACACAATGGCTTAGAAGAAGACATTCTAAACAGAACACTATTAAGGCATCATGATCAATAATTAATAAATGTGATCTCATAAGACTGAAAAGCTTCTCCATGACAAAGAACACCTTTATTTAGAAAAAATAGCAGTCTAGAGAATTGTAGAAGATATTTTAACCAACTACATATCTGATAGAGGGCTAATATCCAAAATATAAAGAACAACAACAGTAACAACCTTTTGATACCAAGAAAACAAATAACCCAATTAAGAAATGGGGTGAGATCCAAACAGAATTCTCAAAAGAGGAAACTCTATGGCTGAGAAACACTTAAAGAGATATAAGTGCAAATAAAAACTACTTTGAGATTCAATATTACACATGTCAGAATGCTAAGAACAATGAAACAAATGACAGCTCATACTAGTGAGGATGTAGTGTAAGGAACACTCCTCCATTGCTAGTGAGACTTCAAATTTATACAGCCATTATGTAAATTAGTGTGACAGTTCCTTAGGAAGATGAGAATTGACTTATCTCAAGATCCAGCCACTCTTGGGCATTTATCCAAAGGATACTTCGTTCTACTACAAGAATACTTGCTCAACCATGTCCACTGTTGCTCTATTTATAATGAGTAGAAATTGGAAACAATCTGGATGAGTCAACTGCCAGTTGGACAGCTCCCATTCCCTGGATTGTATTCTTCTAAGACTCATTCCATTCAACCCCTTCCACCTCATCATCCTTCCCATGGCCAGCTTTCTCCACAACTCCAGCAGACTCCATAGGCTGAGGTATAGTCCACACCAGTAGGAAAAACAGGTAAGTGACTTTGCCTTCCAGTTGAGCTGCCTCACTCCCCAGACCTGATCACCAGGGAACATCTTGTGGCCCTCTTTGTTTCCCATAGCCTCGGCAGTATTATCTGAGGCCAGGATGGTCCTCAGGACCCTAGAAAAGACATATCCCACTTCCCAATAACATTCTATAAAGCACCCCAACATCCCCAGACTATACCCCCTCCCCTGGGCTCCATATTCCTATCTACAATTTCTGAAGATGATTTAGGCTTTAATAGAGGTAAGGCTGGATCTAGAGATCCAAGGGAAGACATTATCCACACTGCCTGCTAACAATATTCCTTAAAGCCCTCCCAGCATCTCCCAGTGCCCGTTCCCCTGGGCTTCATATCCCAGTCCACAGCCCCAGTCAATTTACCTGAGGCCAGGTTAGTCCCAGGGATACCAGAAAAGATAGCAACCACTTAATAACACTCCTTTAAGCCTGCCAAACAACCCCAGACTACACCCCACCACCTCCCCTGTAGCTCCATATTCTGTCCTCAAACTTTCTAAGACTTTAGATTTACCAGAAACCAGGCTGATTCTAGGGAATTCCAGAAAACAGCAGCTTAACCAGAGGCCAGGCAAGATCTAGGGAATCAAGCACTGCGCCCCACCCCAGCCCCAACAAAGACACCCTACTGAACATAGAGACTTACAAATCAATGTAACTCTTGGCCATTTAGACCAGAAAACCAGAGAGAAAACAGAAATCAAGGAATAAAACACTCACCCAATAAAGACCAATACCGAAATCAATACCTAGATCTATAATCATTCCAAATCCAGATGTAAAAAGGCCAGTGTAAGAACATAATCAATAACAGCAAGAACAACATGGTACCACCAGGACCCAGCTATACTAAGACAACAAGACATGAACATTTCAGCAATGATGAATCACAAGAGGAGTAGGTGGCAGAAAATAATCAAACTCAGGACTGAAATCAGTAAAAGAGAAACAAAGAGAATAATACAGAGTCAATGGAACAAAGAATTGGTTCTTTGAGAAAGTAAAAGATATAAAGAAACCCTTATGTCAACTAACTAAAAGACAGAGCGAGACTATCCAAATTAACAAAAATTACAAACAGAAAATGGGACATAACAACAAACACTGAGGAAATCTAAAGAATCACTAGGTCATACATTAAAAACTTGCACTGGACAAAATTTAAAAAATCCAAAAGAAATGGGAAAATTTCTTTATAGATACCACTACCAAAATTAAATCAAGGTCAGATCAACAGTTTAAATAGGCTTATAACTCATGAGGAAATATAAGTAGTTCTTAAAAATCTCCCAACCCCCCAAAAGCCCAGTGCCAGATGATTTTAACACAGAACTGTTCTAGACTTTCAAAGAAGAGCTAATACCAATACTCCTCAGATTATTCCACAAAATAGAAACAGAAGGAACATTGCTTTTTTTTTTTATGAGACAACATTCACCCTGATACCTAAACTACACAAAGACACAACAAAGAAAGACTATTACAGACCAACTTCACTCATGAATATGGATGCAAAATTATTCAATAAAATACTCACAAACTGAATTCAAGAACACATAAAAAAAGATCATCCACCAAGAGTAAGTAAGGTTCATCTCAGATTTAGAGATAGTTCAACATATGAAAATATGTCAATGTCATCCACAATAAAAACAAACTAAAAGAAAAAAAGCTTATGATTATCTCATTAGATGCTAAAAAAGCCTTTGACAAAATCCAACATCCCTTCATGATAAAAGTCTTGGCAAGATCAAGGAAGGATACAAGGAACATACCTAAACATAATGAAAGAAATATACAACAAGTTGATAGCCAACATCAAACTAAGTGGAGAGAAACTTAAAGCAATTCTACTAAAATCAGGAACAAGACAAGGCTGTTTACCTCTCCATATTTATTCAATATAGTACTTGAAGTTCTAACTAGAACAATAAAAACAAAAGGAGATCAAGAGAATACAAATTGAAAAAGAAGTTCAAAGTATCACTATTTACAGATGATATGATAGTACACATAAACAATCCCAAAAATTCTACCAGGGAACACTCCTTTAATGAAGTGGCTCAATACTAGATTAACTAAAAGAAAAAAAAAATCAGTAGTTCTATTACATATAAACAAAAAATTGACTGGGAAGGAAATTAGAGAAACAACACCCTTCACAATAGCCACAAATAATATAAAATATTTTGAGTTAACTCTAAGCAAGCAAGTGAAAAACTTATATGACAAGAACTTCAAGTCTTTGAGGAAAGAAATTGAAGGAGATATAAGGAGATGGAAACATTTCACATGCTTATGGATCAGTAGGATTAGCATAGTAAAAATGAACATCTTACCAAAAGCAATATGCAGATTCAATGCAATCCCCATCAAAATCCCAACAGAATTCATTACAGATTGAAAAAAAACAACACTCAACTTCATATTAAAAAAAAAAAACCATAGATAGGTAAAACCTGTACAATAAAAGAACGTTTGAAGGTATCATCATCCCTGATTCCAAGCCCTACTACAGAGCTATAGTAATAAAACCAGCATGGTACTGGCATAAAAATAGACAAATGGATCAACAGAATTAAACCAGAGACCCAGAAATAAATCCACATACCTATAAGCACATGATTTTTGACAAAGAAGTCAAAATCATAAAATAAAAAAAAAGCATCTTTATCAAATGTTGTAAAATTTCTGGCCCAGCCTAGCCCTGCTGTCAGGACCCTCCCACCACCCCACTGCCAGATAACCCCCTCAGATGATTCAGATGCTTACATTAATTACATACTGCTTGGCCTATGGCTCAGGCATATTGCTAGCTAGCTCTTGCCTCTTAACCCGTTCTATTAATCTTTCTTGCCATGTGATTCGTGGCACATATCTGAATATCTTTACACATTGATCTTTTGGAGACTGGATCTTGTCTCCCTTGATTCTGCCCTCCTTCCCCTATATCTATGCTTGGCTTTCCTACCTGCTTCTAAGATGTCTTGCCATAGGCCAAAGCGATTCCTTCATTATCCAATGACATTCACACTATACAGATAGATATTCCACATCAAACAAATGATTCTGGTCTAGCAAGCTGGTCTAGCATGGTCAGCATATCGAAGAATGCCGATAGATCCATCTCTCTCACTAGGCACAAAAGTGGAGTCCAAGTAAGTCAAAGACCTCAGCATAAATCCAAATACACTAAATAGCCTTGAATGCATTGGCACTGAAGACAATTTCCTGAATAAAAACACCAGTAACACAGACACTAAGGTCAATAACCAGGGGCTGGAGAGATGGCTCAGAGGCTAAAAGCACTGACTGTTCTTTCAGAGGTCCTGAGTTCGATTCCCAGCAACCACATGGTGGCTCACAACCATCTATGATAACATCTGATACCCTCTTCTGTATACTGTATACACAATAAATAAATCTTTAAAAAAAATCAATAACCAATAAGTGGGACCTTGTGAAACTGAAAAGCTTTTGTAAGGCAAACGACATGATCTATAAGACAAAATGACAGCCTACAGGATAGGAAAATATCTTCAACAATTGAAAGAGGGCAGATTTCTAAAATATATAAAAAACTCAAGAAATTAGACACCAAAACCCCAAATAACTTATTTAAAATTGGGGGTACAGGTCTAAAGGAGAGTTCTCAACAGAAGAATCTCAAATGGGGGCTGGAGAGATGGCTCAGCGGTTAAGAGCACCGTCTGCTCTTCCAGAGGACCCGGGTTCGATTCCCAGCACCCACATGGCAGCTAACAACTGTCTGTAGTTCCAGTTCCAGGCAAACACCAAGGCAAATAAATAAATAAATAAAGTTTAAAAAAAAAAAAAAGAAGAATCTCAAATGGCTTAAAGAAATGTTTTAATGTCCTTAGTCATCAGGGAAATGTAAATGAAAACAATTTTGAGATTTCATCTTACATCTGTCAGAATAGCTAAGACCAAAAACACAAATGCCAGCTTATGCTGGAGATAATGTGGAGCAAGGGGAATACTCTTTCATTGTTGATGAGAATGCAAACTTGTAGAGATACTTTGGAATTCAACATGGTAGTTTCTCAAAAAACTGGAAATTGATCTACCTCAAGTCCCAGCTGTACTGCTCTTGAGCATATATTCAAAGGGATGCTCAATCATACCACAAGGACACTTGCTCAATGATGTTCATAGCAGCATTATTCAAAATAGCCAGAAACTGGAAAATAATTTAGATGTCCTTCAACCAAAGAAGGGATACATCCTTTCTTTGTATTTGTGGTACGTTTACACAATGGAATATTACTCAGCTGTTAAAAATTACATTATGAAATTTGAAGGCAAATGGATGGAACTAGAAAAAAAATTATCTCAAGTGAGGTAACCTAGACTCAGAAAAATAAACATGGTATGTACTCATTAATAAATGGATATTAGCTATAAAATAAAGGGTAACTATGCTACAATCCACAGATCCAAAGAGACTAGGTAACAAGGAGGACCCAATGGGGTTTCATGGATCTCCATGGGAAGGGGAAATAGAATAGATCTTATGGGTGGACCAGGGGCTGGTGGGGATGGCAACATGAAGGATCGGGTTGGGGATGAGTGAAGGGGTGAGTACTGAAAGAAATGACTGGGGGTGGGTAATTTAGGGTCTGGAAGAAACTATGTGCAAGGTCATGGTATAGAGATTGTGGGAGTGGACAACCAATGACTAGTCCAGCCTGAGGCCCATGCCAAAAGAGTGAGCCTGCCTTGGACACTGCCTGGAGTTCCAGGACCCAGAGGCTGAATGGCCCAGAGAGCAAAGATATACAAAACTTAATCTGAGAAATAATTGTCAATGTAATGATGCTGAATGATATACTCATAGATTGGTGACTACCACAACTGTCATAGAGAATCTTCATCTGGTAACTGATGGAAACAGATGCAGATCCACAGCCAAACACTAGGCCCAGGTTGGGGAATCCTACTGAAGACAAGGAGGAAGGATTGTATGAGACAGAAGGGCCAAGGGCATAGCAAAAACCCATAGAGTTAATTAACCTGGTGTAGTAGGAGCCCACAGAGTCTGAACTGACAATCAGGGAGCCTGCATTGGACTGACCTAGGGGAGGTAAGGGGAAGGAATAGAAGAAGAAGGAAGGGAAACTTTGGATAGAATATAAAATAAATAAATTTAATTAAGAAACAAAATTGTGAAATTCACAAGAAAATAGATGGAAAAAAATCCTAAGTGAGATAACACAAACCGAGAAAGACAACTATGGTATGTCTTCACCCATATGTAGATATCAGCTAATAAATCAATGATAAACAAGCTATAATTCCTAGAACTACAGAGGTTAGGTTTAGAGTAAGGGACTAGGAAGAACAGATAGACATTGTTAGAAAAGGGAACTGGAATTATGGATGGATGATAAGTGGGGGCTGGAATGGGAAGATCAAGTGGAAACGGGGAAGAGTAAGGGGCACAATGGAAGGGATATGGAGAGAGACAGCTAGAATTAAAGGCCAGCTGAGAGGTAGCATGGAAATCTAAAACAGTAGATGCTTTCTAATGTGGAGGAAGGTAATCTTTTTTTTTTTTTTTTAAATTCTTTTCAAGACATGATTTTTCTGTGTAACAGCCCTGGCTATCTTGGAACTCACTTTGTAGACCAGACTATCCTGGAACTCACAGAGGTCTCCCTACCTTTGCCTCCCAAGTGTTGGATTAAAGGTGTGTATCTCCAGGTCCAGCTATGAAGACAATATTAATGAAATCATTACATAATGAGGAAGACAGAGCTGTAAGTGGATATCTCTTTACCAAATGAAGCTCACATTCTTGGGATTATGTTACATCTAATTGGGTTGTTGGCCAAAGAGGTTCAAGGGAATTCCCAAACAACCCAGGCTGTTGCCAAGACGATGGGTTGCTCTCCACACAGACAGCAAGACCCCATGGCTGAAGACAACACACATACAACTCACTGAACATAAAGGAGTCAAATTGGTGCCTATACAGAGCCTTCAGCCTGTGTTCTAGCATCTCTGGTACAGAAATGTATATTGGACACTATCAAAAGAGAAGCATAAACACCAACCCAGAACAAACTCTTTGCTCTACAAAGGTTCCCTCCCTGCAAGATATACTAGTGCAATGGTAGCACAAAGCTTGTGGGAATAGCCAACTATTATCTGATTTGACTTAAGGTCAACTCCATAAGATGGAGGTCATACAGAACACTGCTTGGGTTCTTAGAAAGAAAAAAGGAAAACAAAGCAAAACAAAACGAAAAAACAAACAAACAAACAAACAAACAAACTGAGGAACTGAGACTAGATAGCCCAGGGACTTAGACTAGAAACCAAATACTACTGTTCTTAAAAAGTAGCAATACAATGATTCCAAATGACTAGTTGAATTCTTCTATATTCATAGATTGGTGCCTTGCTCAGCCATCATCAAAGAAGCTTCCTCCTGTAGAAGATGGGAACAAATATGAGTATCCCTTCATAACCAGACGTTATGCAGAGAGTGACAGACCTTGGAACACTCAGCCCTAAACAGGATATCTCCACCTCAAAGCTCAAAGAACCCTGCAGAAGAGGAGACAGAAAGAGTGTGAGAGCCAGAGGGGATGGAGGTCACCATGACAACAAGTCCCTTTGAATCAACCAAGCAAGTCCCATATGAACTCACAGAGACTGATGCAGCATGCACAGGACTTGCATAGGTCTGTACCAGATGGGGTCCTAGAACTGAAATGAGAAATGGGAACCTGCCCCCTCCCTAACCCAGAATCAATCTCTAATCGATAATAACCAGTTGCAAATAAAAATTTAGTTTTCTCCAAGGGTCTCTGACTGGACAAACAAATTACTCTTAAGGACAGGCAGCATGCTCACTTGTAGATGCCAACAAAAATAAACTCAATGGCATATTTGGAGGTTCTTAGTCTCTTAATGTCATGTCAGGGCTTCCCCCCTCACTTAAAAATTTCCACATTATTTTTTATATTTATGTTTATTTTATTTATATATTTTATTTATTTACCTCTTTTTATTCTTTGGGTCCTTTGCATATATATTATGGCTTCCAGATTTGTATTTTTATGCCTTTTCTGAGTGTGTGAATGAGTGGGTCTTTGCATCTGTCTGTTTCTTGGGCCTTTTCTTGGCTTCTTTCCCTTCTATTGGTTTGTTTTGTTCTGTTGCATTAGTTTTTGTTTTTCTTATTATATTTTATTATTATTACTTAGAAGCCTGTTTGTTTGGTAACGAGAGACAGAAATTGGGTAGAACTGGATGTGGGGGAAGGAGAGAAGACACTGGGAGAAAAAAGGGAGGGGAAATTGTCATCAATATGTATTATGTTAGAAAAATATATTTTAAGCAAAAGGGAAAAAATTCATACTTGAGGATCATGGGGTGCAGCTCCGTGTATGTGCTTGATTTGCATAAGGCCCTGAGTCCAGTCCTTACCATCAAATATTCCTGCTTGATTCCAGACTTAGCTGAAACATTTAACATGCATATGCATGCATAGTTATGCTTCTGTTTTCTTGTGTTCTTAGTCACACAAGCTTAGAAGACTGATATTAATTATTTTTTGATTTTTTTTTTCTATGTGGCCTTTCACTACCCACTTAGGTTTTAGATATTAGGCACATCTACCCTCTGGGTACTCTCTGTCCCAACATAGATTCAGAATATAATTTATATTCATGAGTGAGATGATAAAGCAAAAAGAAAGCATGTAACCCAATTAAAAATGAGAGTCCTTAGAGAACAGTGTTACAAACTTAGACTCTAAATCTTTTGTAAAGTTAATTTCTCCAGCACTATTTTTATCCTACGTGGAGTTCATTGAGTTTCTTGGATATGGTGACAGTTTTCATCAGATATGAAAAGTTTATAGCTTTCAACTCTTCGAAAATTCTTTCTGACTCAGCCACTGCTCTGTTGGTGTGAACAGATACCATGATCAAACAACTTTTATAAAGAAAAGTGTTTAACTGGGTGCTTGCTTACAGTTTCAGAGGCTTAGTCCTTTATCATCATGGTGAGAGGATATGATGATATTCACGGCACTGAAGTAGTAGCTGAGATTTTAATCTGGAGGGGAGGGGAGAGAGAGAGAGAGAGAGAGAGAGAGAGAGAGAGAGACAGAGAGACAGAGAGAGACAGAGAGACAGAGAGAGGGAGGAGAGAGAGACAGAGACACAGAGAGGAGAGAGAGAGAGAGAGAGGAGAGAGAGAGAAGGAGGAGAGAGAGGGAGGAAAGAGAGGAGAGAGAGAGAGAGAGAGAGAGAGAGAGAGAGAGAGAGAGAGAGAGAGAGAGAGAAATGGACCTTTGAGGTTTCAAAAGCCCAACCCTGGTGACATACATTCTTCAATAAGGCCACACTGCCTAATCCTCCTAATCCTATCAAAGAATTCCATTCTCTGGTGACTAAACATTCAAGTATATGAGCCTATGGAAGTCATTCTTGTTCAAATCACCACATTCCACTTCCTGGCCTCCATAGGCTTGTAGCCATATCATGATACAAAATGCATTTAGTCTTCAAAAGCCCCCAGTCTTTCAGTGTCAAGACACCTTAAAAGTCCAAAGTTCAAAGTCTCTTCTGATACTCTAAGCAATCTCTTAACCTCCTGGAAAATCAAAATAATAATAATAATAATAATAATAATAAAGCTGGTCACATACTTCCAGCTTACAAAGGCAGAATAGACACTGGCATTCTGAAATAGAAGAAAGGAAACACAGTAAGCAATAGCGAACAAAAGCAAGAGTGAAAACCAGCCGTGCAGACTCCACATTCTGGTCTCCATGTCTGATGTCAATGCACTCTTTAGATGTTCAACATCTTTTAGCATTGTTGACTGCAACACATTTATCTCGCTTGGTCTGATTCCATAACTGGTCTGCAGCTCTTCCTGACACCCTCCCCTCCATGTGGACTGGCTGGTTTTGTGTGCCAATTTCATTCAAGCTAGGGTCATCAGAGAGGAAGGAGCTCCAGCTGAGAAAATATCTCCAGAAGATCCAGCTGATCATTTAATGATCAATGGGCCCAGCCCACTGTGGGTGGAGCCATCCCTGGGCTGGTGGTCCTGGTTCTATGAGAGAGCAGGATGAGTGGACCAGGGGAAGCAAGCCAGTAAGCAGCTCTCTTCCATGGCCTCTGTATCAGCTTCTGCCTCCAGGTTACAGTCCTGTTTGAGTTCCTGTCCTGACTTTTTCAGTGATGGACTGGAAATGTAAGCTTAAAAAACCTTGTCTTCCTCAGCTTGCTTGTTGGTCACGGTGTTTCATTGCATCAATAGAAATCCTGAATTCTGACTAAGACACCATGACTCTGGAACCTCTAACATTTTGGAGTCTCCAAACATAAGATCCATGTTTCAACTTCACAACTTTAAGTACTTACTGCTCTGAGCCTCCACTCAGGGACTCCCCTGACACATGCCTGGCCTCAGCAGCTTTCCTTAGCTGAGGAGGGAGATGCCATAACCCTTTTCTTGTATCTTTGACTCTAAAGCTAGAACCATGTAGCTGAAGCTGTTAGTTCTGCTAATTGATGGGGGCTGGAACATGGCACCCTTATTCAAACACAGTCTATCAGTTCTCTGTTTTTGATGATTTACTTCACTTTTTAAAGTTTTTTTTTTTTTAATCCTTTTTCACAAATTGGAAGCTTAGCTGGGTAGGGTCATGCCCTGAGAGCACCACTCTTACTATTCTATTTATCACAAGGGCTTTCTTTAAACTTTTTATTTTATTGAGCACTGGACTAGCCCTATCATATTTCTTAGTACTCCTTTTCCACTCAAACTAACTGTACATTTTGTATTTCTCTTTGTCCAGCTTGCTTCTTTTCATTATAAAGTTACAGAAGAGTGACCACTAATAACCACAAAACACAGTTAATACTAGGCTGTCTTGAAATCTCCTTTGCTAATGCTATTAATTCCAAACTCTTCAAATGAGCCTCAGGAAAATTTTTTGGACAGGGAAAGAAAGCAACCAAATTCTTAGCCAAAATATCAGAAGAGTGGTTTTTAGGCCACTTGCTAATATTCTTGCCCCTTTGACTCTTCTTGAATTGGCCCCCACAGTTCAAATCACCCTCAGCATTATCTTCCATGTTCCTACTAGGATGACTACCTAAAGCATCCAATCTCTTTGGCCCAAAGTCAACAAACTGCATTGTCAGGCCTGTCAGAGCAATACCCCACTTCTGGTACCAACTTCTGTCTTATGCACTGTTCTATTGCTTGAAGAGACACCATGATATAAAACAACTATATATAGCAAACTATTATATATATATAATATATATGTATATATATAACTATATAAAACAACTATTATAAAGGAAAGCATTTAATTGGGGGCTGGCTTAGAGTTTCAGAGGCTTAGTCCATTATCATCATGGCAGGAGCATGGCAGCACTCATGGTACTGAAACAGTACCTGGGAGGTACATTGCGGTCTGCAGGTGCATACCTGTGTGTGTGAAAGAGAGAGACTGGGGCCTGACATAAACTTCTGAAATCTCAAAGCCCACCCACACTGACATACTTTGTGCAAAAAAGCCATACCCCCTAATTCTTCTAACCTTATCAAAGAGGTGCACTCCCTCATGACTAAGCATTCAAATATAGGAACATATGGGGGCCATTTCTCTTCTAGCCACCATACCTTCTGACTCAGCATTAGTTACTTTTGCATATCCATGGTCAACGAACCTGACAGAAACAATCCAAGGGAGGAGAGACTTTTTATGGCTCATGATTAAGTCCATCACAGCCATGAAGACATGGTAGAGGAGTTCATTGGTGGTAGGAGGAGCATATGGAGTCAGCTGTTCACATCATAATCAAATCCACACACCATTACCTCCTGTAGTATTATGATTGGTCATCATAAGCTCCCAGGGAGTGACACTACTAGGAGGTATGTGTGGCTTTGTTGGAGTAGGTGTGGCATCATTGTTAGAGGAAATGTGCTCCTCGATTCACTTCCTGCTGCCTGAGGATCAAGATGTGGAGTTCTCAATGCCTTCTCCAGCACCATATCTGCCTGCATGCCACCTGCCATGATGATAATGGACTAAAACTCTGAGATGAAAGCCACCCCAATTACACGTTTTCCTTTATGAGAATTGCCATGACTCTTCACAGCAATAGAAACCCTAACTAAGATGCCTCCCCTCATCTACATGTAGTGTCCCTAAACCCCATCTCCCTTCCAACTTTATGCTTTTCTTTTTTGGTTGTTATTAACAACTTATGGGCTTACTTAGTGTTGTCAATATGAAATATGTGAAATGGACTGTCCACTGGAGTGAGGGCAACCTATCAGTGTCTATATCCCCCAAAGAGAGTTACTCTTCCTTCATTATAAACCAAGAGTATACCAAAGGCATACATGCCATGGCCTCGGTAACCTGTAGTGACAGGAATAGATGAGCCCCAGGGAGCAAATAGAAGGCCAGGAAAAGGAGAGTTGTCAATAGGAAAGTACTCTCTGGTGACAGAAAAGAAGTGAAATTACTCTGTCAAGGAGCCTAGAGGACACTCTTGACACCTTTAGAAGCTGTGTACTGTGTAGCTCCTGTTATATAAAGTGGAAATGTCAGACACACAGTGACTGGAATCTGGAGCAGAGGGAAAGCCACCAGGCTCAGAAAGGTAGAGCTGCCATTAGCCTATGACTCCACTCTGGTGAAAAACGTGACCCATCCATTTCCACAGAGTAGAGCACAAAACTTCTCTTAAAGAGAGAACTTTGTTAACTGGAAGGTAACAGAGGATTGGGGGGAGAGAGGTGGATTCAATGGTAAACATAACAGCAGGTGCATTTAGACACTTCCCAGCAGGATGACCAGCTAGATGTTCATGGGAGCTAAGCTGGGGTAGAAGAAGAGAAAAGGGAAGGGTTGACATATGTCTTGGGTATGAGCCTACTTTCCTGCTGTGGTCCTCAGTGCTTCTCCTGCTCATTGACATTAGGATCTCCTCAAAGGTGAAAGCTAATTCTTTGTTCTTTCTAAAGTTCCAGTGACCAGTTTCTTGCTACACAGGTGCCTTGAGCTTTTAGTTAAAACCAACATCATCTTCTTGTGTCTGAGCTGACCCAGTTTAAGCACTGAACCCAGGGAGATGTTCCTTGAGCTGAGTTAATCTATTGAAGCCTGTTAGGTCACAAGGCAGGTCCCAAAACAGCAGTGTTAATGGCAATGACTAGACCCCAACCTCAGCTGGGTTTTGCTAGGAGACAAACCTAAAATATTTCATAGAAACCCTTAAGGTTGGCTCAGTGTTGCTAATGGCAACTGTTAGCACCTCATCTGTCTGAAAAAAGTCAAAGTCCCCCATGCTAAATTACTAGGCTGTTTCAGTTTTCAAACAACCTCCCCATGTATAGCACTATAAAATCGAACAAAGTTTTGCAGCTCGGTGTTGTCCTTTGCTGTCCAAGTTGGTCTGGTAGTATTTAATGAGCTGTTCTTTTTCTCCATGGCGAGTCGATGTGTTTGGTGGTTTCTTCCTATGCCTACTGACAATACCAAGAACTTGAACCTGGAGCCTCTGAGAACTCTAATGCTCCTGAGGTGTAAAGGAATGTAGCAGAGTTTTCCTGATCAATGATGAAGGGGTTAAAGTTCATCTCATCCTTCAGGACCCGACAGACCCCAGGTGCTATCCATGCTCTACTTGACTAGAGGGTTCAGAAAAATGGTTATTTATTTATTTACTTATTTATTTAGAGAAGAAGGTGTTTCTTTGTTCTTTTTTCTGGATGTGAGGTTTGGTTTGACCCAGAAAAGGATAATTTGGTATAGTAGAAAGGATGTAAAACTGGTGGCTGGAAACTGAGGGATTTAATATGGAGAAAGGCAATTTATTTGCCTAATAGTTCAACTCTGAATCAAAGCAGGAATTGACAGGGGATCAAAGGCACAGGGCAGGTTGGTCATAGCTGAACCAGTCTTCTCATCCTGTCTGTCTTTTTTTTTAACCAGAAAAATCTTTCTGAGTTCACATTAAAAGTTCATAACTCTGGAGATTGTGTTGGTTCCTAATTTAATTACATAAAGCTACTAGACTGGTGGTTTGTCCCCCTCACAGCTGTAGTCTGTCACTCGTTTAAGATGTGAAGAGGCTTAGCTAGGAATGAGGGTCAGGTCTTTGTCATAGAATTAGTGTCCTTTGTAAGAATGAGAAGGGCAAGCATTTTTTGTCTTTCTACACATGAGATCACACACACGGCAGGAAGAGACTTCCTAGCAGAAATTTAACCTGGCTAGAATCGGACCTCAGACCTTTCAGCCCCCAGAACTGTGAGGTAACAAGTGTTTGGGCTTAAATCACTCCATCTTTGGCATAAGTATTATGGCTCTGAGAGAAAAGGCTTCCCTGGCAGAAGGGTTACAGCTCTGAGGGAAAAGGCTTCTCCTAGGGGGAAGTTTTCTCCAGTGGACATCATGCAGCTCTGAGGAGGAAAGTATCTTGGAAGCCAGGAACCAAGAAATACTACAAAGTCACACACACAACAAACTTCACACAAGAGATTTATTGGGAAAGACACAAGAGAGTGGCTACGTCTGCTGGGATGAAAAATATCAGGGAACTGAGAAGGAGGCCGATTGTTTACAGGGATCATTGAGGGTGGAGTTTTCCAGGGTGGGGATTGGTGGTATTTCAAGCTAATTCCAGGATTGGTGGGGTTTTGAGCACAGGTACTGGTGGGTTTCGGTAGGTTTTCAAACCTAGAAGTGGAGTCCTGCCTTTTACCTCCACCTATTATTTTGTTAGGACATCCTGAGTCATGATAGTTACCTACCACTTCTCTATTCATTAACAATTAAAATAAAACTTCCATACATGTATCTGTAGCTGTGTGGGTTTAAAAGTTGGTGTTGAGTACTATGGAGATAACATAGCAACTAAGTGCACTGGCTAGTCTTCCTGAGGACCAGGGTTCTATTCCCAACACTCACATGGCAGATCACAAAAATCTGTAACTCCATTTTCAGGGGATCTGATGCCCTTTTTTGGCATCTACATGGACCAAGCACAAAAGTGGTGCACAGACACACATGCAGGCAAAACACTTATGCATATAAAATAATGGAAAAATTAAAAATGAAATAAGATTAGGTGCTGAGACAGCAAAATGGTCCAAGATTACTCTACAGGTAAATGCACTTGCCTTTGTGCCCAGCTGAGTCTAATTTCCAGAACTTATATATCAAAGGAGAGAAACAACACCTCCTACAAATTTTCCTCTGACCTCTGCTTATGTGCGATAGTATTACATATACATGTATATGTATATATATACTTACATACATACATACTTACATATATATATGTTATATGTTGGCCACTCACTGAATTGAGAAGATTTGGTGATTAACACCCATCCCTTTGAAGCAGGATAATGTGTTAAGAGAATGTGAGGATATGATCATAGGAAGCTGAGTCTGGCCCTAGCCAGCCCTTCCTAACCATAGAACCTTGAAGAATCACAATCTCTCTACCCTAGGCTACATATTTATTCAGTGCGAGTCTAGCGTCAATCCCTTTCCACTCCATGTTTCAGAGGCTCAAGCTGTTGAAAGGACTAAGTGCACATTCTTTCGTTTTTATATAATGTGAAAATTTTTTAAGGTTTTTTTTTTTTTTAAATTTATTTTTGAATAAAGTGTTATTTTTTTTAATCCTGTTTACAATGACTTTAAACACATGTGTCCAAGCTGATAAAAGTGATGTTACAAACGGACACACCAAACACATTAAGTTCAGTTAGGATTAAATGGCAAGGCACGACGTGTACAAGTGGCTCGATGGTTTTAGTCATATCATATCTCACTCATTTGGAGATATTTCTTGTTCATGTGGTCTGTTTTCCTTCACTGAGTTATTCAGTTTTTAGTCACAGCATTAGTGTATGGGAAGGAATTAAAGTGAGCCTGTGTTTTCTCTTGATGGCAAACAAAGCAAGGAAAACTCTATCAGTCTGGGGAGGGGGGCAGTGGGAGTTGGGAACTGTATTGTTCTTGATCTCATGGTCTATCCAACACTGTGGCTTTAAGCTATCGAATTTGTGAATGGGGGAAAATGGTTAAGATGATTTTCCTAAGCATCAGTGAGGAGAATATAGCATTCCCTTTGCTGTGAGAGTACCAGAGTGCAAAAAGGCACATTCATAATCACACTCAGAAATTTCTAATAGTCTTGTGTGACTGGAAACTCTTGAGGATTCAAATATTAGTGACAAATGATACTGTGGACTCCCCACCATTTCTCATATTGTTCTAGCAAATTAATTCTGAAATTTATCTAGTACTGCCATGACCATGGCCCAGGAACTGACCTAACAGATAGATACAGGTACAGAAAAGCTATGACAGAGTGGGTTGTACTCACAGTGACAGAGAGGAGGCTTTTGGAGGGGAGCAGATATCTCAGAGGAGGAAGCTATACTTGCTAGTTTTTGCACACTGGTCAATCATTTGTACATACTCATATTTGCCCAAAGGAAAACTTTTCCAATTTCCCTAGTCTGACCTTGGTGAGGCTTCGCCATTGCCATGGGTCCGAGACCTTTGGTCATTGGCATCATTGTGGGCATGCCAAAATACCCATTCACCCAGAATCCCCTCTACTCCCACATCTCACCTCAATTATTTCTGACTTCTAATTGCCATATATTGTGGGCGTAGTAGTGTCTATTTAACATATTTACCTTTGCCCCAAAACCTAGGAGTACATTTAAAGAAGTACCTCCTGCATGGCCTCAGCAAGTTATATTAACGTGCCTGCATGGCCTCAGCAAGTTATATTAACATGATCCCTCTCTGAAAGGATCATGTGCTGTCATGGGATAAAATGACACAATGTCTGTGTGATGAAGTAAAGTGAGTGACAGAGGTTTTCTGGTAGAGGTCACCACCGATCTTCTAAATGGTGTGTTGGAAGGAACTCACCGAGCTCTGACTGGGCAGACTGACCTCAGAAAGCTAGAGATAGCAGGTGATCACTTAAGTACAGATGTATTGATTCAGCGTGAAATTGGGTAATGGAGACTTGGAAAGTGTCCTGTGAAGCTTTTCATTGGAGAGTCCAGGTAGTACTTTTATCTTCAGAAGGTATAATATATCTCACAGATAGTGAAAATTCTCACATTTCTCTCCTTATCAATTGATTCAGCTGTCTCAATATTAGCTTCGCAAGATGAGCTTGAATTAGAGACAAGTCCAATGATTTTCTACTTTTGCTTCCTTGAGATTACACAATGTGGCAAGATTTCACATTACACAATATGGTATTGGATGAAATACCTACATTTGGAGTGGTGACAGAGTAAGCATATAAGAAATCAGCTACTCAGTACAGTAAGCAGAAGTATGCCTAAGACCTTTGGTTTTACTACATATAAGAATGCTTTATACCTGGTAGTGGTGGTGCATGCCTTTAATCCCAGCACTCGGGATGCAGAGCCAGGCAGATCTCAGTGAGTTCGAGGTCAGCCTGGTCTACAAATCCAGTTTCAGGAAAGCCACAGCTGTTACATAGAGAAACTCTGTCTGGAAAACAAAACAAAGCAAAACAAAACAAAAGAATGCTTTATTTTTTAAAATCTGTAATTAAAGAAAGTCACTTCTTACAAAAGAACACTCAGCTTAGCTTATTGTCAACTGTGGCAGTAGAGAGATACATTGTCCTAGAAACACATTTTTGGGGCTCCTTTTCAGCTTTGCGGGATCACTCTCCTTCAATACCACAAACTTCTCTTGAATTTATTTCCATGTTGCTCATTGGTTGGAATTCAAATATTTAAAGCTTGGCAGCCAAGCCTGATCCCTTTGATACAGTCTTCTCAAATTTATTCACATTGATTTCCTAGGAGCTGCATCACATTTTTATTTGCAATGGCAACTAGATTTTAAAAATAATCACTGATAAAGGAATAATGTTTCCTATCTGTTTATAATTAACAAGCACTGTTCTTATACTGGATTTTAATGTGCCCAAGAACATAAAAGGCATGGTGATGCATGCCTGTAAGTCTACCACACAGAGAGTTGAGATGAAAGAGCTGTAAGTATAAGGTTAGTCTGGGACACATAGCAAGATCTTGTCTAAAAGAACAACAACAAAGGGACAGGAGAAGCAAACTAGCAAGAGTATTTTCTAACCTCCAACTCCTTCACTTCTAGACACAGTGAGAGGCTGGAGTTGCTAAAAGGCAGAAGGTCCTGCTTGCTTCTTTTAATGCAATTTCTACTTTAAAACTTAATCCTGGCTTTAAAAAGCAAATATTGATTGACACAGAGACTCATGGCTAACCAAAGTAAGGAGAATAGGAAACTGCCAAGTGCTCCATAATATTAAACAGATATACTACACCCTACTTTGAAGACTTGAGGATCATTTGAGGAAGAGGGGGCAAGAAGAGTTTAATAGCTAGGTAGCTAATGACTACAAGGAAACACTCTCTTCTGGACATAGTAGGGCAGCTGAACACATGAACTCACAGGAGTTGCAGCAGCATACATGAGACTTGTTATATAAGCCCAGGCTTGACCAAATCCCATGCATGAGACCTGTGTAAGCCCAGGCCAGACCAAATCCCATGCATGAGAGCTGTGTAAGCCCAGGCCAGACCAAATCCCATGCATGAGAGCTGTGTAAGCCCAGGCCAGACCACATCCCATGCATGAGAGCTGTGTAAGCCCAGGCCAGACCACATTCCTTGCATGAGACCTATGTAAGCCCAGGCCAGACCACATCCCATGCATGAGACCTGTGTAAGCCCAGGCCAGACCAAATCCCATGCATGAGACCTGTGTAAGCCCAGACTAGACCAAATCCCATGCATGAGACCTGTGTAAGCCCAAGCTAGATCAAATCCTATGCATGAGACCTGTGTTAGCCCAAGTTAGAGAGGAGTTGGGCACACAATCTCTCTACTCCATCCATGAGGCTAATGGTAATTGTTAGCTGTTGGGAGAGGGAAGGTCCGTTTTCTTTAAGAGAGTAGCCCTTAATATAAGTTAACTACATTCCAGTGGAAAACTACATATCCAAGAATATTTGGGAAGCATACATTGGTCTTTTGAAAACAAAAAAGAACAGAAAGTAGGGTGGAATAGGGAAGAAGGGATGGGTGCAAACCTGGGAAGAATGGATAGAATAAATGTAACCAAGTCATGCAAGCAAATAATGAAATATACTGAGCAACAAACTTATTCATCTTTCGAATTGCTCTAATCCTGGGTGTATCTAGTGAAGCAGGCTGCCACTGGTGATCCTCGGTGAGGCAGGCTGCCACTGGTGATCCTCAAGTGTCACCCATGGCTGCTTCATCAGTGTAAAAAGGAGAAATGCAGTGCCCGAAGTGTACCATGTGTGGCAGACACAGAACCCAATTTCATATCCAAACTCTTTTTATTTTGATTCTGGTATCTCTTCTGTCAATTACTATTTCAAAGACATAAAACAATAGCAATTACTATTTCAAATATTAGAGTCAGATAGTCATCAATTTAAATTTAAACTCACACAAATTAAAAGCTCTATGACCCTGAACAATTTATTCAACTTTTCTGGACTATCCAACACAAGAATACTAATGTGAAGTTGTTGAGGGGTCAAAATGTACATATTACCTGAGAGATAATTTGTGTGGCACTTTGTGAAGTTATTATATTTTTCCTTTTGAATTTTAAATTTTCTTCATAAAAAATTCAGAATGATTTTGTTAACATTTTATTACAGGCTTTTGATTTCTTAAGAAATCTTGGGGTTACCTTCAGTTTTTTCTAGAGACTATGATTTCAGCATGTGATAGGGAGAGGTGCATTCTTTTCTTAAAGCCAGAATGAATATTTTAGTTAGTGCAGTCAGCAGGTCACATTAATATTTGTTTATTGTACTGCATAGATAGATCTGGTTATTTTACTAACCTTTGACACTTGGCAATTTTTTTAGCTTTTGAGTTCCAACTTTAGAATGGAGATTCAAATACAGAGCCGTTGAGAGTTGATGAAGTCCCAGCTAGAAAGAACTCATGACTGTGCCTGATGTGTATAATGCCTAATATATGTTAATATGATTCCCCTCATTTTTCACACTAAACATTGAAATGGTTTTGACAAATTAGATAGAAGAAAATATATAGCTCAATGAATGAATAATAGTAGTTGTTTAAGGGACACAAATTCCCAAATTCTTTGTTTCCTCATTTTGTTCTGAGGTTACTAAGAGTCTTACTCCAGGGAATAAAAAACATATGCTGTGGAATAATCCTTTTCTAGACTATGAATACGTATTACTCTCATTGGCTAATAAAAAGCTGACAGGCTGGTAGCTGGGCAGGAAGTTAGGTGGGAAAGCCAAACTGAGAATGATGGGAAGAAGGAGGGTAGAGTCAGGAGAGACGCCACCCACCCAGGAAGCAAGACTTGCTAGACTATAGGTAAAGCCGCAGCCATATGGGAATATATAGATTAATAAAAATGGGTTAATTTAAATTTAAGAGTTAGCTAGTGACAAGCCTGAGCTATCGGCCAAGCCGTTATAATTCATATTCAGTCACTGAGTCTGTTGAGACTGGATTTTTGGGATAGGAAACAAGCATATCATACTTTAATGGCATGAACTTTCATTAGCTGGCCCTGTTGTAGAAAGGGAAAAGCTGAGCTCTACCCCTGGGGGGCTCTGCCTTTCCCAGGCTTTGCTGACTGGCCTGGAACCCAGGCAAACAGAAGTCTCATTCTATGTGACTTGAACCTTTGTATGCATGTAAGCCTAGGAACATATGCTTTACTGGGATGTAGCCAGAGGAAAAGGAGTAGGGAGCATGTTTGTTTTGGTTGTGTATGTGCACAGGTATGGTGATGTGTGTGTGCGCTGCTGGAGGTCAAAGGACAGTCTTAGGTTTTCTTCTCTGGGTACCACCAGTGTAGCCAGGATTGAGAGGCACTGTTCTAAAAGCTAACTTTATTGTAATTAAAAAATAAAAAAGCCAAAGCCAGACAAAATCAAGCAAACTCACATTAACTTTACTACTCCAAATGACTGTAGCATCATGGTATTATATATATATATATATATATATATATATATATATATATATATATATTATATGTTCATTTCTATTTTAACCTAAGTGATATTTAAAAACAATGTGAATAATTAACTTCTGTGAGCTAATACATGATACACTACTTTTTTTCTTCTTTTATAATTTGTTCTACTTCTGAACATTCTCAAAGCCATTTGCCCAGAATAGGAAAGCACCTTTTTTGTGCCTTGCTCTGCATTTCAGCCTGTTTCCCAACTCACTCTCTGATAACAGGCTTCCAGCCAGCCACTGTACTTCAGTTCTTCATTATTCACAGGATGGCCTTGGCTAGAGGTCTTTTGGGTAGCCTTGTGGTGATCATGAACTTGCCTATAAATCATTTCTCTAGGAATACTTTGATAAGTGATACTTTTAGAACTCAAGCAAATTTTCACATTTTATACAGGGCATAAATAATGCCTTTTATGAGAGTGGGCCTTGGTCTACAGCTCATTTTCAGGAAGGACTTGCTTGGAAGAGAGGTCTGAAAAGCAGATACTCAGGACAAAGTGCTTTGTCTTTCCTCTGTGGAGTTCTCTTTGCTCTGCAGAGCTGGTACTTCTTCATATTAAATTCCATTCCCTTTGAATTCCATTTTACTTTCCTCTCTGCTGGCAGACCTCTCTCTCCATCCCATTGAGGAATCTGGTATTAAGACACTCCCACAACAAAGAAGTGAAACCATGAGTGTAACCCTAAGGATGCCCAGGACCTATAGTGGAAGGCTGTCAAGAATGGAACCTAAATTTGAAAGGTATGGGGAGGAGATGAGTTTTGAGTTGAGTCCAACAGAAAATTTTGAAGTATAGCAGCCAAGAGTTAGGGGAAAGAAAGACAGACAGAGGGGAGTAGCTGTCAGGATTTCTAGACAGAAAGAAGAACATGGCAGGTGAATGCTGACCCTGCCTTAGTTCCATAAAAGGTAATTGAGAGCTGTCACCATAGAAGAGGATGTGGATAGGCTCTCTCCTCTATTCTTAAGCAGAGGAAAGTCAATACTTGATTCCATGAGCACAGAAGAACCATGGAATAATTCTAAGAGAGGTGTGGTAGTAATAAAGTCTCTTATGCAAATGGATTTCATAGTTATAAGTAGGATGGTCTACTGAAGGACATGATGGAGAGATGGTTGCAAAGCTGTGGAAATTGGGGCCCTGAGTTGGAGAAGGCATAAGCAACAGGGCAATGTAGCATCAGTAGGATGAAGTAATATAATTAGCTTATTGATATTAAAAACTGGGGAGAAGAAAAGGGTGAACACAATATTCTAAGGCCGGGCAACTGCAAGACGGAACCTCAGAATGAAAACTGGTAACGTAGGAAGAATAAATTCAGGACTGGAGATGTGATCCAGTCACAAGACATATGAATAAATGGGGCTCGAGAAATGGCTCAGTGGTTAGGAGCACTACCAGAGGCTCCGGGTTCAATTCCCAGCACTCACATGATGGTTTGCAAATATCTGTAACTTCAGTTTTAGCAGGTTTGACCTCCTTTTCTGATTTCCGAGGGTACTTCACACACTTCTTAACATGCAGGCAAAACAACATAGTTATAAAATAAAAACTAAAAAATAACATAAATTGATAGACAAACAAATAATTAAAGTTCAGTAGTCAAAAGGTTGAACGTAGAAAACAGTGTAGAGTGAGTGAGGAGGAAATGACCCACTCTGTCACATTCAGGAGGCATGACTTTGAAAATTATCTCAATCTATTTGCTCTGGGCAGGGAAATGTCTTCCTAGAAAATGACTCTGAAAATTGTGTTTATAGCACCTTACATAACCATCAAATATTTACTTTCTAACAAAGAGATTCTATTTCAAATAAAAAGGATCCTTGTGTTTACTGTTACACAAAGTTAAAAAAAAAAGCCAGGCGATTCTTCAAGTTAACACACTCACACAGAGACACCCTTGACCGTGCCCTGTTAATATTCCATGGAGAGGGTAGTACAGTCTACTTCTTCGCCATGTTTATCATCTCTGTTCAGGGCTGGGGATGGGTGGCAGTCATCACTGCAAAGCAGCTAACCTGTTGTCCTCACCCACATCTCCCAGTCACTGCTCATTTCCTTTCCCTCAATGACCTGCTGCAGAAAACATATAGGTCACTGCATTTTAAGTAGACTTTACAATGTAATGAAAATGTTTTGATCAAAAGTGATTAGTCTGCATTTGCAGTCTTCTTTCTAGACTTTCCATTTACAGTATCTGGCAATATGTATAACAGATAGTTAGGAGCTTGGTAGGGCTCCAAAGAACACACAAAAGCAGTTCCTGTTCAGTACATGTCTGGCACTTATGTACCACTTGCTATGTTAAATGCATGTCACGGAATATTGTATTTATTTCCACAGTGACTTAATAAGGGGCATTCATTCATTACGATCAGCTCTTACTCTTCAGGGCTTCTGAATTTTCAGTCACTTATTTAACTTTGCAATCCCAAAGTCAAAAGTCATGGCAATTTTTTCTCTCACTCTGACTCATGTCGAACAGTGGACAGTTTAAGCTACCTGAGTGTATATCCCCAGCTGAAGTAAAACAGAGGTACCTTGCCTTCTTCTTTCAGTTCTTTATGAACACGTGTCCTAGTTATGATGTAGCTGGCACTCATTTTTGAACCTTTGTGCTTTATGGTGGTGATTTTTGCTTCTAAAATGGCTGTTAAATATGGTGGTGAAGGGCCAGCTAGCATTCCCTAGTGTAGGAAGGTGTGATGTGAATGATGTCTTAGATAATCAGAGTACAGATAGAAATTATAGCACTGACAGCTGTAAGATCAATACTAATGAACTCACGATGCCTACTAAATATGTCATATTTGGTTTTATTATGTTTGCCATGCTAGGGATTGAGGCAGGGTCTCTTGCAGGCCAGGCAAGTGCTCTATCATGGAAACACTATTCCTGTCCAGTCCAGTCCAGTGTCATTCAACAAATCCAGTCACAAACCAAGATTGTGTATCAACTAGTTGACACAAGATTCTACACAAAGGCACACAGGAATCTGATCCTGTGCCAACAGTTAAGTCTTTGCTAATCCAGTATATCTTGCAAGGTTAGAAGCCTAATGCACAGAAAGACCCATGTGACACTTGCATTCTGTAGACTGGAAGTCAAGAGTCAGGGTCAGGTCCTTAAGGATTTCTGAGTCTAAGTGAGACCCGAACTGTTTAGTTTAATGAGCTCAGTTCTCTGATGCTTCTAAGAACCTCATCAAGGCTGGGTATGGTGGTGCATGTCTTGAAATCCAACACTTGGGAGGCAGAGGCAGAGTGATCTGAAAAAGTTTGAGGCCAGTCTGGTTCACATAATTAGTTCTAGGCCAGCTAGGACTACATGGTGGGACCCTATCTCAAAATAAAAATGATCTGAAACCATCCCCTTTCTCCTGTCTATTATCTCCCCATGTTTGCATTGTCAATTATGAACATTTCTAGAGCACTGCAGCATGGGGACCGGGGCTGCCCCTTACGCTGGACATTTGGTGTTCTCAGTTGCTGCATCATCAGTTCAGCCACCAGGGCACCAGTGCACACAGCACCCAGAGACATGGAGCAGAACAACAAAGACAGAGGAAATGTCAGAGATTGTTGGTTCTTATTCCCAGGAATTCTAAGCACACTGTCTCTGTGACACTTTTGTGCCACTTTGTTGCCTACATTTTATTTCTTGAACAAAACTCATCGATCAGCTCCTTGCTTCAGCCCCCTAGCAGTTCAACCATAGCTTCCTGGAAAACTTCCTTGCTCTCAATCACTTAGCAAACTGAAACCTAATCCCTAGCAACACAGAAGGGTTACTAACAGCAGCATACAGCTCTGCTACACACAAAGCTGCTACACAGGTATCCGAATTTGCCAAGCCTTTGTTTCCCTGGAACACTGAACTTCCAGTAAATAACTGCATGCTCCAATTTATCTCGTGCTTTAGAAACGCTTTTGTGTGAATATAAAATGAACACATAGTAGTTGTAGATTACTGAGAAATGTAAAAACAAAGAAAAAGAAGTATCAAAGGGGGTTGACTGTCCTGTCACTCATACATAACACCTCTCAGTTTGAAAGTTGTCATTCTCTCCTGTGGTTGGTACAATGTGTGTGTATGTGTGTGTGTGTGTGTGTGTGTGTGTGTGTGTGTGTGTGTGCATTGAAATAGCTTCATTGTGTAGGCCATGTAAACCTCAGATTCATGAATCTCCCAGCACCCCAACTTATTGGATTAGAGATGTGCACCACCATACTCGGTTAAACTTAAAAAAATTCCAATACTGCAGATGTAATTAATTCTATTATTTATTATTTTTTGGTCTCACTGTGTAGCCCAGGCTAGCTTTGAACTTGTGAACCTTCTAAGTTTGTGTCTTGAGTGTTGGTATAATAGGCATGAACCATCGCTCCCTTTAATTGATAGTAAAATTTTGTCAATGTAGTTTTATCATACAATATGTAAAAATATCATATAGATTTGTTTTCAGATAGTTAATATTTTATATTAGACATCAGCTCTATAATAACAATCTTTGTAGCAAAACCATTTGACACATCTCGGATTGTTGTCTTTGAAAAAATGATACAAGATGAAATTGATGGATTAGCAATATGCAACTTATTTTAAAGGCTTCCACATAGCTGTATTATAAAGGTTGATTAGCATCTGGTTTTTGCTTCTGAACTGAATTCTCTGTATCCTAGCAAGCATCCTCATGATGCTCTGGCCAGAAAGCCAAGGCATAGAGAAATATATTTATTGGACAGTGCTCTAGGGGAGAACCCTTTTCTTTCAAGTATTGCTGATAGACAAGCAAAGTCTGTCTGTATTTACATAGGTGTCATGAAGAATGTTTTGCCCATAGCAAATTTTAGAACAGTCTGATGTGGTGTACTACTTGAACTTGCTTGGGGACCTGTTTGGTATAGCCGTTATGATAGAATAGAGATTCTGAACACTGTATGCTAATTTTCTACAGACTATATTGTTTCTCTTTAAATTTGTCTAAGTTCCCAAACAATACTCACTTTAGAGTTCAGAATTCTATTAAATACAAGCAACATTGGCAGGAATGGTTGATACAGGATAGAGCTCTGCTGGCTACATGTCTGAGTGAAGGAATGAAATGATCTAATGCACATTTGTAATTGCATCTCCAACTGTCCCCTAGAAAGAAAGTCACTGTGCCATCAGTGGCCAGTGTCACTGATTAGCTTGTGCCTACTATGCCTGGAGAAATCAGCAACTGCCTGTCCACCAATCTCCCTGGTGAATCATGTCTCAGCATAGGATATATGTGGCTTTCATGTCTCAGTGAAGAAGCAGCCTGGCCCACCAAATTGTCCTTCATGTGGCATAATTGTAAAATGAATAGTATTGAACAAAGCACTGGCATGATTTATAAATCAGTTCTGAAGTCCTATCCGAGGTCTGTGCAGATCAGAAGGAAGCTAGTATTGTGCATGTTTTCAGTTGGTAAAAGCTCAGATTGTCACTAAGACCTCTGTCCATCCATTGTTTTCTAGGCACAGTAGTGGGAACAGACAGGCTTTACTTTAGGTCCTATGCTTGTGCGGAAGCTCAGGCCATGCATTGACTGTCAATGCAGGTTCTGATTCCTGGGGCTAGAGAATTGTTTAACAGGTTGTTTATGTTTGAGACCCACACTTCTTCTTCCTGTACATTTTCTTCACTTCCTGTTGTTCCTACTTCCTCTTTAGCTTGTCATAGACAAAAGGACCTGATAACCAAATTTCCAGTAAGATAATGATAATAGGTGTTATTACTGTTAAGAATATTTTGACCTTTTGAAATGTATCTTTTTTTTTATTTATTTTGAACATTTCATTCCTGTATTCAATATATTTTGATTATATCTTCTCCACTCCCCTTAAAGTAGGACCACAAGAAAGAAAATATTTAAAAAAGATTTGGTTTTATTTTATGTGTATGAATGTTTGTCTGCATGTTTGTATATGTGTGTGTGTGTGTGTGTGTGTGTGTGTGTGTGTGTGAGGAAGAGAGAGAGAGAGAGAGAGAGAGAGAGAGAGAGAGAGAGAGAGAGAGAGAGAGAGAGAGAGAGAACTGTGTGTGAACTGTGTGTCTGGTGTCCTTGGTGGCCTAAAGAGGGTGTTATATTCCCTGGAACTGGAGTTACATGTGTAGTTGTGAGTTGCTGTGTGGTTGCTGGGAACTGCAGCTAGATCTTCTGGAAGAACAGCAATTGCTCTTAACCACTAGACCTCAAAGAATACTCTGAGCAACAACCACATGACTTCCATCCGTGAGTTTCTGGGCTATTGTGATGTGAATGTTTGGAGAAAGAAATATTTATTTGGCAGTCAAGAGGCACATGGAAATGATCAGAACCAAGACTAGAGGAATTTCTGGAATTCAGTTGTTTGAAGGGTTGTTAGTCTGACTTTTGTCATATAAAGAGGTAGGTTAGTGGTTTGTTCATTCTCATTTATGGTCCCTTGTATTCCATCCACTTCCCTGCAAGCACAATAACAAAGTTTAGAAGAAGTAGTTAAGATTTGGGCACTATTCAAACCACCAAGGAGGTTTTTTTTTTTTTTTTTGATTTTTTTCATGGTTCATATTAGCAAATTTATGCTGGTTTCTGCTAGTAATGGTTCTGTACCTCACTTTTTAGAAGAAAACCTATGTGCTTAAATTTATTCTCATTTATAGGCAGCAGTGCAGCACAGAGTAAATAATAAACAAGTTAATTGAATCTGATCCTTTTTGCACCTTCAAGCAATTATCATTTATATTTCAGATTTTTTTCTAGGCAAAAAGCATCTACTCTTCAAGGGAGGAGAAACCTAAGGAATATATGTTTTGCATGTTCTTATTCACCATTTGGTGAAAAGCAGCAACTGCTTCAGTCTTCCAGAACTAGGTCATGGAGATTTGTCTTCAATCTTGCTTAGGGGAGGGAACTTTTGAAAACCAATTTCTTTGATCTCTTAGGAGAGTTGTGGCTATATACAGTACCCACTATTTATTTTTTTAAAGGCTCCATAGGTGCATGTTTTCATTTGTCATTTGGTCTCTAATTTTCTCTTCATAACTTTAGTCTATACTAAGGCACCCAGGGCTTCTCTTTTGAAGGATGGAGTTCCCTGGCTTCTTCATCTACAGGGAAAAACAGCTCATGACCACAGTTGGGAAAAAGCTCAGCCTTTGCTGGGTTGTCCTTAGCACAGGAGCTAAAACTCAGTAAGATAAGACACACTACAGTAAATAAGACCAGCAACTGATATTAGCTGCTGTTCTTTCCTTTTGTTCTTCCTTCTTTCTCTCCTTTTCCTCTTCCTTCTTCTTCTTTTTTTGTACTTCTAACTTTGTATTTGGATTGTATTTTACATTTGGCTTTCCTGCTGGGCACTAGGATTTATTTTAGTTTTTTTCTTTTTTTGCCTTTTAAAAATTTCGACCTGATCAGCTTCCCTTCCCTCCCCCATCTCCTCCCAGCTCTCCAATCTCCCTGAGCCCTCCACCCCGCACTCCTTCCTTCTCTTCAGAAAATGAAAGGCCTCCCATGTATTTTGGTCAGCCATGGCATGTCAGTAAGACTTGGCACCCCCTCTCCTATTAAGGTAGGAAAGGCAACCCAGTAGAAGGGAAGGGTCCCAAGAGCAGGGAACAGAGTCAGACAGCCCTCACTTTCACTGTGACATAGGTGCAGAGGGCCTAGGTCAGGCCCATGCATGCTCCATAATTGCTGATTCAGTCTCTGTGAGCCCCTATAAGCCCAGGTTAGTTGATTCTGTGGGTTTTCTTGTGGGGTCCTTGACCCCTCTGGCTCCTATAATCCTCCTCCCTCTCTTCCACAGGGTTCCCTGAGCCCTCCCTAATGTTTGGCTGTGGGTCTCCACACCTGTATCCATCAGTTGCTGGGTGAAGCCTCTCTGGTGACAACTGGGCTAGCTAGGTACCAATCTATGATTATAGTAGAATATCATTAGGAATCATCTCATTGACTTTTTTTTATTGCCAGTCATGTTTACTTCTATTGCAGATCTCTGGGTTAGCTAGCCTTTGGGTCCTTGTCTTCCAGGCAGTGTCAAGGGTGGGTTCCTATCAATGGGAAGAGTCTCAAGATGGACCAGTCATTGGTTGGCCACTCTCATAATTTCTGCCCCACCTTTATCTCAGCACATCTTGTATGCAGGGCAAATTGTAGGTTGAAGGTTATGTGACTGGGTTGGAGTCCCAATTCCTCTACAGGAAGTCTTGCCTGGTTACAGGAGATTGCTGGTTCCAACTCCATATCTCCCATTGCTAGGAGTCTTAGCTAGGGTCACCTTAATAGAATGCTGGGAGTTTCCATTGCATTAAGTTTCTGTATGATCCCAGAGATGCACCTGGCTCCAGTTGTCTTTCCCAGTATCTCTCTCCACCCTCCCCTACCTTATCATCTCTCCTGTTCCCACGCCCATACCCCCACACAGACCCACCCTTGTTCAGTTAACCTGTGATGTCTGTTCTATTTCTCCTTCATAGTGAGATTCATGCGTTCCCCACTCTTCTTTCTTCAGCCTCTTTCCCTCACAGATGGGATCAGATAGTGTGTGTATTTCCAGTTACACTATGGAACTGGGTTCTGGATTTTCTTCTTGACCAAGAGGTGGGAGAGACCAGTTAGTTCAGTACTATACCACTCTGTTTGAAAAACTCTTCCTGGAAGATTTGGCAGAAATGGTTGTTCAGCACATCTACATTGACACTTCCATGCAGTATAGGTTATATTGAGGCTCCAAAGAGAAGGGTGTGACTGGGGACAGACACTAGGCCTTACACAGGTAACACCAGCTGTGTGTGTGTGTGTGTGTGTGTGTGTGTGTGTGTGTGTGTGTGAGGTATAGCTGTTCTGCAGGAAAAGCCCCTAAGAGGAGCTGCGAAGGCCTCACTCAGATTTACACATATGCACTAAGCCTTGAGGCATGGTGGGCAGATGCTGGAACTGGTGCAATCTTAATTCTGCTCTGTTTTTCCTTGCATCATTGCTGTGCACTGGGCTCTCTGACTCTCTGCTGAAGTTCTTTGTGGTCCACAGGAAGATCCTGCCCAGCTCTCCTGGAAACTCGTGTCTTCCTCTCACAGGCTTATCTTTGGGCCCAGAGTCTTCTTGACTTGAACTGGGCATGGAGATCAGCCTCCATTGCTACGTAATATTCTGGTTGATCCATGAGCAACGTGGTATTTCCTATTCTTGTCTGTGACCTATACCTGAGGAATCATTGTGACCACATATTTTCACCATCACCCCATGGAGTGGGCCATGGTAACTGAGAGTCTACCATGTGTAGTAATCTCCATGGGATACTTGGTGCTAAGGCCTCTCATATAGAGGGGAACATGTATTCTCCCACCTTGACTTTAGGATACAGCCCCTAGGGTGTGGACTTGGAGCCAGCTTAAGATCTGAGACTCGTAAGCATCTCCCCTCTCACGCTCTTGATTTAAAGGGAGACTGGACAGGCATCATGAAGCTGAGTCCTTTTGTACCAATGAATTGATTTTGTTTAACCCCTTTAATAAAAAAAATAATCTTTCTCAGTCTTCCGTGATTTTCTTGCATTACTTCTAGGTTGTGTTGGTCGACTTGATGGGTAATTCTGGGCACCCCTTCTTTATTGGTCTGAACTCTGTCTGGATCAGAGATGGCCCTGCTCCTTCTTGTCTAGGATCTGGGACCTGCACATCTCTTTTGTACTTTGAGATTGTGCTTCATTGGGACATTCAATGGAGCAGCCTTCCTAAGCACTACCACCTTCATTGAGGGTAACTGCTGGTGGACTCGGCTTAGGTTGCAGAACCTGTTGACTGGAATGAAGTGATCTAGTGAGGGTAGCCCATTAGGCTCACCATGCTTAGTAGGATTATCAGGAGATCTGATTTACCTATCTACACATACACCACAGGGGCCATGGAACCACTGTATGAAGTGGCTGAGTGGAAATACTCACTGACCCAGGTTCTAAGAAGAAGTCCTGTGTTTCAAGGCATTATATGGGCAACTCAAGAATGAGATGGGGTCTTCTTTACTTGAGCACCCACAGGGTTTTTGAGTACTATTTTTAATGGGATAAAAATTATCGTTTAAAAGGGGGTGTGTTTGTGTAACAGCTTTTGTCCAGCTTTTAATGAAGGCTATTTCCTGTTCCAGAAGTGACAGATGAGCAGAAAGATAAACCAGGATGAGAGTCAGAGTCTACATGGTGAAAAAGAACCAGAGAAAGAGCCAAGGAAGTTGGACTCTGTTTAAATCAATTTACTCTTGAGATAAGAAACTCACTCTCATGGGAACTAAACTACTCTCTTGATAAAGGCGGGGTGGGGGGCATGACCTATTTCCTCCTGAAAGTTCTACTACTTCTTACTGCAGTGAGACTCACATTGAAACACGAGTTCTGTAGACAAAAATGATGTTAACAATAGTATCACCCTAGGGCTGATAAACAAGAGAAACCCATGAGTACAGAGGTCATGGTGGGTGTATAGGCCTAGACCACTTCCTTAAACTTCTGTTTACTAAGACCATCAGGCTAATGCCACCATCTAAACTACTACTGTCCAGAGAGTGCTCCCATTATCTCTAGAAGTATCCCTGGAGCACTTTCATTTTCCATCTTCAAGATGTCATTCCTGACCTGCTGCCAGCTTCAATATCTACAATAGGGGCCCGAATTGCAAATGTGTGAAATGTTATACTTTGCTCATACCACAACACTTTTCTCCACTTCAAGGATTTAGCAACTTCACTCAGACAAGCAGGTGCACCAATGTGATAAGACTAGCCCAGACCACAAGTTCCTCTTCTTGCTTTCCATTTACTGTGACCTGGTGACATTCTGATGCTCTTTGCTGATGTCTGCTAGCCAAGATTACAAGAAGCATACTGCCCATGCTCCTCAAATGTCGTGACCCTTACCTGTTTGGCGAACTGCTTTCCTGCATTCTCCCATGATGCTTCTCCGCGGTGTGCTGTGTCCCCCTCTACAGATGCATGGATGTAAGAAGTTCTTTACGTTCACATATTCTGCAAGTGTAAGTTAGAAAGCTAAACTGGAGAGAGCTGTAGCAACCTTACAAGGGGTTTCCCCTCTCCACTTAGAGCGCAGGGTCTCAGTCCATGCCAGAGAAGCTTCTTAAGAAACAAAACATTGCCTACCTTGAAGGTGTATGATGAAAGCACACTGAGGTTTTACTTTCTTCAGTTCCAGGGCTAGGGATAGAATTCAGAGCCTTGAATATTCTACATAAGGCCCAACCACTGAGATATACCTTTAGCTAACACTTTTAATTCTTAAGAAGGAAGTGATCCCATGGGGGAAAAATAGAAAAAACAGGTGAGGGGCCTCTAAGTTAGAGTGGGGACAGGGAAATAAATAATGAAGAAGACTAGTTAAACAACATTAAGGGTGTCTGAAAAAGTCACTAGGAACTATAGTATTAACTATTTACCTAAAAATACCTGTAATACACATAAGTCAGTGTATAAATATGTACACATAGTTTAAGTGATTTTCTTTTTCCATCTTGGCTGAAAATGTCCTATCCAAGAGGCAAAGACAATATAATAAAACTGCAACACCAGGCATGAGAAGTCACTTCTAAGTTGTCTATGAAACTCCCCAAGCATATAGCCTATTGTTGGTACCCTTGGCTACTTCTTACCCCTAAAGGTGGATGGTTAAGTCCCTAATGCTGAAGATACCATGAACTTCAGACACAAGGCTCAGAGACCCAGTGGCTGGAACTAATCTGAATGCACTCTTCCTGAGGACAAGGGTTCATGGTACCAAGATGCCACACAAGCTTCCGAAGGATGAAAGCAACCAACAGTCTTATGCAACTGTGAGACCTGTGAACCACAACAAAGACCAGCAATGGTACACACACCAACAGCTGTCTTGTTGGACTTAAGACATGTTCACTACTGGTAAGTTGTGTCTGTTACTGAACCCTAAGCATCTACCCAGGACTATTAACATCTCACGAGCATGACTGCCTGAACATGAGCGAAGAAGGACAATGATGGGCTGCTAACAAGGAGCCGCAGGGAGGAAGCTGATGAGGCCTCAGTGCTAAAAACAAAATTATAGGCAACAAAGGAATGCTGAGAGCAGGAGAAATAATCTTCCCCAGGGAGGAGCACAAAAATTTCTTATCCAATCTCCCTGGCCAGTCCTAAAAAATTACATAGGAGTAACATTAGACAGACTAATTAGGTATGCTTATGCATTTAGAAATATATATTATATATGTGTATATATATGTATATCTATATATAACAGCAATTAATGAAAAGGAGGCCATCAATTTGAAAGACAGTAAGGAGACATATATGGAACAGTTTGGAGGTATAAAAAGGGGGGGAATTATGTAATTATACTATAATCTCAAAAATATAAAAAATAATCAATTTACTTAAAAAAATTTCAACTGGGATAAGGTAAAATCTTTCTAACCCTCAAGTGTGACAGGTGTTCTCAGTTAGATCAGAACATTTTATATATGCACCAGGGATTTTATTCCTTTGTACATATATTTACATAAATCTGTGTGCATTTTTATTCTTCTCTTATATAAATGATGTCATTATTCTACATATTATTTTTGAAACTTCAAGCATGTCTTTTAGTATAAGAAGTGAATAATGTTTAGGGTTGGAAAGGGAGCTCAGAGGTTAAGAATACATATTGCTCTTTTAGAGGATCTAAATTTAGTTCCCAGCACCCATTGCAAGCACCGGTAACTCCAGTACCAGAGGATCTGACATCCTCTTCCTGGTCTCCAGGGGCACTCATGGCATATATTCACACACATACACACACACACACACATACACAGAGAGAGAGAGAGAGAGAGAGAGAGAGAGAGAGAGAGAGAGACAGAGAGAGAGAGAGAGACAGAGAGAGACAGAGACAGAGACAGAGACAGAGAGAATGCGAATGTAGACATTTGAAAGTTCAACTAGTTGACATCTGCCTTTCCTTTCCTTCTATACTATAATCAGTATAGTCCTTTCCTTCTAAACTATAGTCAGTTTGTTGACTATAGGTGCCATTATCTGCTGAGTCATATCACTAGCTCAATACATTTAATTCTTGAAAAAACTTTTCACTGTGATATGGTACAAACTCTTAGTAGAAATGTAAGCTAAGCTAAAATTATTTTGGGTATTTTAGCTGTTTTATGAGTTGACAATCATTGAAGAGGCCAGTTTAAATACCACTAAACACTACATCACCAAAGAAAAAGGACACCAGACACTGAAGTGAGGTTGTGTTGGTTCAAACTTGGAATCTCAGCATTTAGGCGGTACAGGCAGAAAGAGCAAAAGGCCAGCATCAGCTACATAGCATATTCAAGGCCTGCTTGGGCTACATAAGACTCCATTTCACAAAACAAGAAGAAGAAAATCAGAGAATGAAGGGCAGTGCTGTGTGGGATGTTAATGCTCTTTATATCTATTAATCTCCCAATTTTAGAGTCAGATATCTCCATCATTGCAGAAAAACTCAAAAATATTGCTGTGACCTTTTGTCCAATAACAGCATCTCATGAAACTAGTTAGAGTCTTTTAAGTGTATCTTTAAAAGACTAATGTGGTCAAGGGACAAAAAGAGAGTGCTTCAACAGAAACCATTGTTTATATCAAAACTATAGCTAGGAAAGCATAAGAGCATACATTTGTAATGTTCACCACCTGTCACCATGATAAATAGATGAAAGTCTAGCTTTGGACAAATTTATTCCAGCAGCAAAGTAATTTCAGCTGAATATAGCAGTACTGCAACCAGCATGTTAGCTGGAGTCTGGCATCTAGCTAAAGCCTGCTTGGAATAAACCAACTTCTCAGTTTTAAGATTTACAAATTTTTACTCTGTCTTGTACTTTGAACTTTATGAATTATCATAAAGCCCAAACAGTCTCTATAGTGATTGCCTCAAGAGACTACATCTTACATAGTCCTTTTGGAGTGAGGTGTGGCTCCAGTGGGTAAACAAAAGCCTCTCTGTTTCCTAGGACAGAAAATGATTATCTCCTAGTAAGTAATGGCACAGGAGCAGTCTCCAGCTCCTTACTCCAGGCAACTGAGTAATATGACTGACCACTCTGAATGCCTAATCCATCACTATTGGCAAGCAAAACATGAAGGAGAACAAGAATTGCTATTGGTTTTTTCCACACTAACTGTGCTTTTGGGAGACCTTTGATGTTAGAGATTGATGTTAGAACAATCACTTTGCTTCACAATGCTGACATGGTTTAAAAAAGCTAAGTCACAGTACAAAATAGGCCATTTTAGGAACATCTTGCTTTAGGAAAAATATGGCTTTCTATGGCTTGGGCTCTCTACTTCTGCCTCTGAAATCTTGAAAATCATGTCTGCAAGCCTTGTCAGACAAGATTCTCAGCATGCTTTCTTGTCTCTAACCAAAGACCTGGCTGTGGCTCCTTTTGAGCCTCAATGTTCCTAGACACCCCATCACTTCCTCATGCCTCAGAAATCCTACAGACTATTAAAGGTGCACTTCTAAATCACTTTCCTGAGGAAATTTCTGAGGCCCGTACTGTGACCAGTCTTGCCTTGCTAAGCTGGCCGAGGGCAGAGTTCACCACGCCTTGGTAGGCGTGTTCTTAAAACCTATTTAGCAGCCTGTCTCACTAGATCTCAGGCTAAGGAAGATGTACCTTCCCTTTTCCTCAGCCTTCCTGATCAGAGGGTTTCCTCTTGCTGTGCTGTTTACACAGCCTGTGATCACTGGGTAACAGTTTCTTCTCTTCCTCACAAGCTTGCAATTTCTCTGATAAATAGGACTATATATTTAAAGTAAACAACATGATGCTTGGATATGCGTGTACAGTGTGAAATGGTTTCCATGTCTAAATAACATTCTTTTCCTAATCATCTTTTTAGTGCCTATCTATAAGAATATAGCTTTGTCTCTGTTTCTCTGTTTTGTTTCTATCCCTTTCTCTGTTACTCTATCTCTTTAGTAAATTTCAAGCACACAGTATACTCTTTTTTGGGTCATAAAACATATTCGTCTTTGTACAATTTGAGTGTAAAGTGTTTTGTCAGAGCATACATGCTGAAGATTTGGTCTCCAGCCTCTGGCTCTATCAGGATGTGATGGAGCCTTTGGGAGGTGGGGCCTAGTGGGAGGAAGTTAAGCCATTGGAAATACCCTGGCCCTGTGGCCATTTTGTTCCTGAACTATTCAAGAAAGCATTAGGTTGAGTAGAAATAGCCTAATGATTGTCCTGGCCGGTGGGGTCTTCAACGTGGACCTGAAGAAAGGGGGCCAAACAATTGCTGAGATAAGAAAACAGGAAAGAAATGTGGGCAAGCCAAAACTTTCTGATCAAGCTCAAAACTTTGGTTTTTGGCCAGCAGCTAAATAGGGATTCAAGGTGGGAAAGTTCATGTAGACGCAGGGTGGGGACATTCCACAGTTAAAAGGTAGGTGTTCTGCTGAAACAGGATGTGTTACTATGGAAATCTATCTATCAGTTGCCTGACTGGAAGGGAGCCACCTGTTCTCTGGGAGTCTAACCAGAAAAGAGACACCTGTTTGTTTCCTGGGAAAAAGCTTAACTCATAGTAAAAAGGAAGCCTAACTTAAGCCTTGCCTGAAGGCCTGAATTCCTGGGGTAGCTTGAGACAGTGGGCGCATTGACCCTCAGTTCCCGGCAAGTAATCATGCATGATTACTATCTACTTGATTTTATTAAATAGATGACCTAATAAAATACTAGAGATGTTATGTTTACAGTACCTTAGTTTATCAGTCTGCAGTTTCCTGGAGATTGCTAACTGTTTTGTCAGAGCTTACATGCTAAAGATTTGGTCTCCAACCTCTGGCTCTATCAGGAGGTGATGGAATCTTTGGGAGGTGAGGCCTAGTGAGAGGGAGTTAGGCCATTTGGTAACAGGCTACTGAAAAAGATATTGGAAGCTTGATTCCTTCTTTTTTCTCTTTTCCCTCAGGCCTCTTGGAGGCTAAATGCCTCCTTTACTATCCATGTGCTCGTACCTGGATACATTATGTTACCACATGCTCTAGGCAATAGAACCAAGTGAACACGGACCAAAATCTCTGAAACTGTGAGCTGAAATAAACCATTCCTCTTTTTACTTGATTGGCTCAGGCACCAGAAAGTCGACTAGTATGTTCTTTTAATTGAAACTTTGTACCTTTTGACTGACAGTAGCCCAGCCCACCCCTCATAATTGGCATTCTGTTCTCTGATTCTGCAAGTATAACTTTGTCAGTTTCTATACTCAAAATTAGGTCATGTAGAATTTTGTTTTTTGGGGGGTGCCTGTCTTATTTCATTTCGTATATTGTTCTCCAGGTTTTAAGAAGATATTACTAACCTATCCCTGTCACAAAGGCTTTAATTATTTTTCTCCTTCACACCATCTACTAATCCCCAGCTGGCCTGTAAACCTGGGAAGGTGCCATTATGCAGGCACTGGAGATCCACTGAGCTCTCTGACCATCAGCAGAGTGTGTGGGCCACAGAATTAGCAAATGGTGTGCATTGTTGCTGTGTCCTTCACCAGTGTTCAAATCAAATTCCAACAATTTTTGTTTCATTTACAGCAAACTATGTTTGTTAATGAGTATTTTTGTTTTGGGAAATGCTATTAGAAATATTATTGTGTGACCCAGCTCTGTTTTTCTAAAGCTCAGCCCAGATGCTGTCATTAAAGGCTTCAAAACTGCCTAGGAAGACTATTGGATGGCCTACTAACTATTGGAAAGTTAGTAGGGCTAACTTTCATAGAGGACTGGTCTGCCCTAAATTAGTGCAGGATTCAAGGAAGGCATACAGGAGACACTTCTAATGTGACACAGGCATTACTGGGAAGCACTCTACTGCCCAGAGCATGGTTTCATTTTTGTATTTCTGCAGGACACCATGGAACAATGAAGGGTTAGAGCAAACTGAAAAATATTAAATGCTAAGCCAAATAAATTGGAATTATGTCAACCCTATACTTGTGGTTTTCCAATTTGTAATAAACTTGTCAGCATTTGAGGCATATGTTGGCAGAATGTTTTAGTACAGACATTGCTGCACAAAAATGGAACTTGGGAGCGTTTCAAATGAATGGTGTATGTGTGTGCGCGGCCAGGACTCACCTTCCTCAGTATAGTGAAGCCCTGTTACTCAAGCTTAGAAACTAGCTGTTGATGTGAACTTTCGACTTCTCAGAAGTGCAAACCACCTCGGGAGTGACAAGAGACTCAGGGGAAGGCTTCTCCAAAATAGGTCTCTTCACTTACATAAACTAGCTATCTTTTTTCCAAGTTAAAGTTTGGTTCATTTCACTATAAGGTCGCTACTGTTCCTAACGTTTGTCTACTACCTTTCTAGCAGTGTTACCTTGAGAACCATTTTAGAAAGATCCAGACATCGGCACTTGCAGTGGAAGGGCAAGAAATCTACACTGGGGATTTTCCATGCCTGGTCAAATTGTTCCTGTCTCTGCTTCTTCTCTTTTTTCCTTCCCTTCTCCCTTCTCTCCTCCAATTTTAAGTTGTTTTCTTCTTCTTTGAGACAAAATTTCTCCTTGTAGCTTTGACTGCTCTTAGATTTGTGGTCTCCCACCAAAGCCTCCCTGCTGTTGGGTTCAGAGCCCTGCAACACATTTAGCTCAAGCACACACCGAATGGAAGGAGAGCCACAGACTACCCTTTTACAGTTCTTCCGAACCCTCTTTGTGTCTCCTTTCTCTTTGCTTTGAAAAAGCCTTCTTCTTCCCCCTACTATGCTGGTGCCTGTGTGTGCTCATATGCATGCATGAGCATGCCATAGCCACGCCTAGGGGTGTGCCCTTTGTTTGGCCTGCTCTGCCAGCACCTCTTAAGGGGGGTGCCTTTCGTACAGGTGCTCTGTGGCTGGCAGGAATTCTAGGAGTACATTTTTACCTTCCATCTTGTTGCCTCCCATGCTTGTAGTTTTGCTGGGCTTACAGATGTGTGTCACTGTATCTGGCTTTTTAAAAACTAATTCTGGGGCTGGAGAGACGGTTAGGAGCACTGACTGTTCTTCCACATGGTCCTGTGTTCAATTCCCAGCAACCACATGGTGGCTCACAACCATCTATGATGACATCTGGTGCCCTCTTCTGTATACTGTATGCATAATAAATAAATAAATCTTTAAAAAACTAATTCTGAAAATCTTTGTGCATTCGTGTATGTGTGTGTATGTGTGCATGTGTGTGTGTGTGTGTGTGTGTGTGCCACAACAGGTACATAGAGATCACAGGACAAGTCATTTCTCTATTTCCATCATGTGTGTCCTGGGCATTGAACTCAAGCCGTCAGCTAGTGCCTTTATCCCCTGAGCCATCTGGCTTCTTAGGTGGCTTCCAGTGAACTCATGCTGTCAGTCTTGAACGGCAAGCACATTTATTTGCTGAACCTTTCACCACGCTCCTCTTTGCATTTCCCAAGACATAACAAAAACATTGAGAGGAAGGAGATCTGGATGTAATATGTTCACTTGACTGTCTTGGAAGGAGGACCACTTAGGGGAAGGATAAATTCCTTGTCAGTTCCCTCAGATAGTGATGAAGTCCAGAGTGGTGCTTGGGGTTCTTTCTTTTCTTAACCCTCAGGTCCTTCTTGCAAAGACATTCTTGTTTTTACAACTCTCGGTCTGTGCCTTTTGGTGTGAGTTTTAAATGAAAAAAGCTTCTGGAACTTGTGAGCCACAGCTATCTTGTACACCCAGAACACATACTAACTGGATAAATGCCTTAATATACATACGATATAGTACAATACAATGCATATCAAAATATACTTCAAGCATGGGTTCCAGGTACCGATAGTCAGCTCAATCCTGCTGTTGCTCACTAACAGCAGTTTCACCATCACTGAAATCTTCTATTTTTTTTATTTCTCAAGTGGAGGTAATCATCAAGGCTAAATTGCATTAAATTTGTAAATAGCTTTGTATAATGTCCTCTGGTCGGCCAACACTCAAGGTCAGCTGTGGTTTATATGTGGGTTACCATTACCACACAACTTTCCAATTTTACCAATCCTTTTGGGAATGTCATCCTATTCAACCTCTCATTATAACCATAACTGGGTCACCCTAAGTTAACTCTGCCTCCAAGGTACTTCATCTCACAAAATGATCATATTAATGTGTCTCTTTTTAATTTACCAAGGGACTTCCACTAGTTACTAATTTAGCAGGGCTCAGACTCTCCCTGTATGTCCTTGAACTTAGATGTTGAAGATTAAGCAAGAAGAAGAAAAAATTCTTCACAGCTGTTAATTTTCTTCATTTTCAAAGTGGCTTTTAGCAGCACATAGAAGTAGGAAAAAGGTAACTCCAAAATGAACTTGATTTAATGTGTTCTGGACACAAAACTTTCCCTTACCGCTCTCAAGCCCACAGTACATGAAACACAACCTGTGATATATTTAGTAGATGGCCAAACAGAGTTTGGCATTAGGGGAAAGCCTGGTCTCGTTCAAAAGTAACTTTTGTGGCTGGCCTTTAGCTACAATGCCTGACTAGTCCCCTAAGTTCTGGGAAGGCAGAGTGTGATTAATGCTGGGCCCTTAGGAGCAAGAGAGGACAGCCTGTCCTTTGCATGTGGCTTGGAGCAGACTATAACCGAAGTCACAGCTTCCACGGGGTTCACAGAGGACATTTGGAAGGGAAATTGTTGGGGAGCGAGGTTCTTTGCAGTGAGGAGGGTGGGTGTTCTGGGACACCACGTGGCCCTGGGACACTGTAGGATTCAGACCATATTTGCTGGGTGAAGTAATGAAAGTGGCTCTAGTTTTACATGGAGGGACAATGGTTCCCTGCTTTGCTTTTGTCTGCATCCACTCACCTTTGTTTCTGTTCAAACTCCCCAAGGAGAGCTCTATACAAACCTTATTTAGTTTGGGACCAGGTCTTGCTAAATAGTCTAGGCTGGTCTAGAACTTGTGACCTCCCTCCTCAGCTTCCCAAGTGCTGGAAACGCACTTGTGTACAATATGCTTTAAGATAAAAATGTAAGAGATGTTGATTACAGAAAAAATATTTAAGAATAAATTTTCCTTTTATATGCTTTGTCTTTATTGAGAAGATATTACTTAGAATGTGTAAGTTGAAATAGAAATCTTTAACTGACGAACTAATAATTCTAACAGGAAACTGTTGCTTTATTTTTATTCCCTTCTTTACCTAAAAGTGAGAAGCTTGTGGTTAGGAATGTAGCTCAGTCATACAGCAGTTATGTCTCAGATACAAAATCCTGGGTTCTATTTGCATCATTAAGAGAATAAAGGAAAAGTAACAGGCTTGGGTGAAGAACTGTGAGCCCCTGGCTGAGTTTTAAATGCTGTGGCTTCCTAGAGGTTTAGTTTATAAGGAAATGCATTCCCCCATCAGTTTCAGATAACAAGCTGGCTCCTGAGAGCATCGTAGGCAGTAATTATCTGAGTTAAAGGTAAAAATCAAATTGCACAGTATCTTTTAATGATGTCTATCAACATCTAAAGGCATAATTTTTAAATGTATATGATAATTGTCACTAGCCAGAATATATTCATATTCTTCATACAAGACATACTTAAATGATATTTATGCATGTGTGGTATTACGGACTGAATCCAAAACTTTACAAATTAGCTACACTCACAATCCATAAGATTTGGCTTTTACAAAACAAACTCATTTATGTTGACACTATAGCTCTGTCGGAATCCTTTCCAGTTTATTTATTTTTTTTATCCAGACACTTGCAGACAATACAGATATCATATGTACATAAGCACAATGTATGTTCACAGGCATAGTCAAATACAGCTTTAAACATATTACATATGTACACACAGATCACAGACATGCATGTACAGGTGCACACATACTTCACTAGAGGCACATACACAGACATCTTGGACTGGAGATGTAGTGCAAGACACTTCAGAGAAAGACATCTCTGAAGAGTCATGAAGATGCCCAAGGCAGGGGAGAGCTTCCGGAGGTTTATCCTGGTGGAGCTGACAGCTTCTTTTCTCCAGTTTCCTTCTATAAAGATGATGCAGAGTGAGAATCCAATAGGGGAAGAGAGAACAGATGGAGGGGGAGAAAAAGAAAGGAGAGGACCCCCAAAAGATGCCCTTGACCTAGGAGAGGGATAGTGTACACCCTGGTGTGTCTGGTATTCAGGCATCATTGGACATGACATTTCTTTTTTTTTTTTTCCTTCTTTATTTTGTATTTAACAAAAAACCAGTTACATAAATTTAAAATGAGGAAAAGTTAACAATAAATATGAACAGGATAAGAATCATAAGCATGGCTTATCAACGGTGGTAATGCAAATATGATTGCTACACATATATTTACTTTGTGTTCAGCTTTCCCTCTGAATTTTTTTTTCCATCCCTGTATATCTTTATTCAAGGTCTCTTCCCCCTCCCATCCCATCTGGTCATTTTTCTTCTCTGCAACTCCCCATCCCCTCCCTGGGCAAGGAGCAGACAGTCCAATGGTCCCACTGACCCAATAATGCTTGGATCAGTCTCCACTCCTGGCCAAATCCAGTTTTGTCCCCCCTCCCTCAAGAGTGAGTCTGGTGTTCCTATAGTTGGAGTGGGGTTCGAAGGGTCAGTCCAGGGTGCTTCTGATCCAAGGCTGTTCAGTGATTGTGGTTTGCCGCTTGGGCATGTTTGGCTTTTTTTCTTGTTTGTTTGTTTAGAGACCACTAATGAGTGAGTACATGCCCTGCTTATCTCTCTGAGATTGTGATACCTCGCTCAGGAGGATATTCTCCAAATTCATCCATTGGACATGGCATTTCTTTACCCCAATAGGTACCGATATGGACGATATATGGTCTCCCATACCTTCACATACTCCACACACATCTAGCATGCTGACAAGATTATTCAGGGACTTTGAAGAAAATCCCTGAGAATTTGGAGACATTGAGAAGCAGTGGTTCCTAAAGGAAGAAAATGTCACTGTATTTCGATGTTTGCTCAAGTTTATTGATCAACACCTTCTAGTCTAGCTGTGTAGAAGAAGTATTTTGTGTCAGGATCCTTAAGACAGGATAAGACTTACCCTATCAAATCCTGGCCTCTTCACTGTTATCCCCTCTAGTCTCTGCAATGTTACCACAAAGGATAAAGTATCGTCAAATGCAGGGTGGTTTTTGTGACTCACTTCTAGTCAGTAGAATAGGACAGAGAGGATGGGAACATCATCCAAGATGACATTGTAAGGGGCTTAGGATCTCCTAGTGCTGGCACATTCTTCCATCTTCTTTTGTGACAGACTGTAGATATATATTACACATTTAATAAAACCTGAATATCAGAGAGAGGAAGCACTATAGTCAATTCTCACCTACCTGTCTTGCAACTTCTTCAGCCTTGAGATTAGTCGCTTCTGCCATTCACTCTTTTCAGTAGCTTCTCCCAGTCACTTGTGTCCTTTCTGGGTTTCTACAAGTCTTTATATACCCATCTAGGTTAGGATAAAAGGCGTGTAGCTTTGAACTCACAGAAACAGAAGAAGTTCTGTCTCTGGAGTTGTGGGATCAAGGGTGGAGGTCACCACTCTGGGCTCTCCCTGTGCTGGGATTAAAGGTGTGTGTGACTGACTCAGCTGTTCATCTTTGTATTCAAGTTTTAAGAATTTTTTTTTTAAGTTATTTGTCTAGGATTTGACTGGGTGCTCTCTACCCAATATTCAGGTTTTATTAAATGTGTAATATATATCCACAATGGACAGGCAGACATCTGACATCTCTGGCTAAACTTACTGGGGACAGGCTGCCAGCACCCAGGTGAATGACTTTGGAAGCAGATTCTCTCTTAGCGGAGCCTTTTGATGGCATACCCTAGTCCACATCACGAGGGAGGCGTTGAGCTAGAGACACACACCTAAGCCCCTTCTAGACTTCTGACCCATAGGAACTCAACTGAAAAATAGAGAACTCTTGTGTTTTGAATGGGAAATGTCTCCCATATGCCTGTTTTCTAGCCTGGAATCAAAAGTCCCTAAACCTCAATTTTTTTTTTTTAATGATCAGGTTAAATGGGTGGGATAACAACACTATTTAAGCAGATTGTCAAATTAACTAAATCAATTGTAGTGTTTGCAACAATGGATGGCATGCCTAAATTGTGTGTGATATAGGAAAGTATTGGTTAAAAACATGGTCCTCAAAGCTTAGTGTAACATAAGCAAAAAATTTCAGATTTAAAAAATATTATTATATTTATGTGTCTGTGTGAGAGGTATGTGCATATGATATAGGTACCTCAGAAGACCAGAGAGGGTGTCAGATTACCTGGGAATACAGGTGGTTATGAGCCCAGCTATGTGAGTTCTGGGAATTGAACTAAGGTGTTCTGCAAAAAGAAGAAATACTCATCTCTCCAGCCCTATGTTTTGTTTTTCTATTTTCTGTGACAAGGGCTCATATAGTCTAGTCTGGCCTTGAACTTGCCATCAAGCTGAGTACAGCCTTAAACTTCTGGTACAACAACCTTAGAATTTCTCTCAGACTAAATTTGTGAAATGACTCTCAAGGCTCCTGTGAACTATTTCTTTATATTCACCCACCATTTGATCCCTGCCATGTGTCTGGGCTGCCTGTAAACCTTTGCCTGTGCCTTACACTCTAGACTATGACCCACAGGAACAGTGACTACCTGGTTCCCTTCCAAATTGTCAGACAGGTAAGTGATCAACATATATGTATAAGATTAATGAATAGCTATTTGATTTACTATAATTCCTTAATCTTTCTTAAAAACTAGACATTTCTTTTTATATCATTTTATTGTCATTTTTTGGTTTGTTTTGAGGTAGGGTCTTTCTATGTAGATATCCCTGGCTGTCCTGGATCTGGCTATGTAGACCAGGCTGGCCTCAAGCTCACAGACATCTCCTGCCTGTTTCCCATTTTCAGGGATTAAAAGCATGCACCACCATATCCACCTCTTTTTTTGAGACCATGATAAACCATGCCAAACTGTGACCGTGACAGAGCTCTGGATAGAATATCCCAAATATGCCAATTTTATTTATTGAGTATTTGGAACTAAAATCATTAGAAAAATAGCAAATGCAGGACAGGCGTTCTCTGAATTTTGCTATCTGCAGACAGATTCTCCAGAAGGAAAGCAATGGTCTCAACCCCTCAGGGAGTTTTATCCACTGGTAGACACAGGAAGTCAACACGTCTCCTAGACAAAAGCTAGTACATGCTGTTCCATTGCTCACGGTCTGGTAACGAGTGCCCATTACAACTGTACATACCTCTAAATCTAAGTTGCTTCTTCCCCTTCCTCCCTTTGTAAGTTTGTGGATCTTCCACTTTGGAGATACTTTTTTTTTTCCCCTATGACATCCCGTACACATAATGTTAAAAATTAACCCCAGGATTTACTATAATAGTAAGCCTCCAAGTTAATTATTTTATAAGCCGCTATGGGACTGAGAGGGGGATGGATTTCTTTGGACCACAGGCCCGGGTGGGACAGAGAAACTTCTGACTATAAGTGATTTTTCTGTTTTTCTGCCTTCTGTCAGTGTGTCTCACAGAAAAAGTTCTCAGACTTAGGAAGGCTAAAAGAGTTTTTTCCACACAGTATCATTATTAGTCAACATTTATGGAGAACCTGTACATGTTCTGTATATACTTCTTGGTTTACAAAGCACATCATTATATATAATTATTTATGTCATGTTTGAAAGTAATTTCTCACAGTCCTGAGAATGAAGAACTGTACATAATTACCTACAAGATAACTATTCCTCTTGTGGTACCCATAACCTTCACTGAGAATAGGATATGACTCTCCTGGTGACATTGTCTCTGGACATCCTATAGCCTGTAAACTCATTGTATCTAATTAAGTGATATGATCATATCTTTGAATTTCCTACCAAATATTAATTGTGATGTATCCACCAGACAAGGCTACCCAGACACCTGTTAAGTCAATGGAAAATCTTTATTAGTTGGCTGGTGATTACAATGGGTATCTGGGCTGTCAGTGTAGTCCCAGATCTTTCTCAGGGTGAGCAGTTAAGCACAAAATTTATCTCTTGGGTTGACACACTTTAGTAAGCAAGAACAGTTAGTTGAAAAGCAGTTAATACATTTAGAGACTTCCCCAGAGCTATGGACTTTGATAGATTAAGTCTTTGTTTTTGTTTTGGCAGGTTGTACTGTCTATATGCTGAGTTTTAAGGCCTGGAAAGTACGTCTATTATGACATCAGCTGTGCCAAGGACAATCTTAATGAACACCTCAGATCTAGGTCATTTCCCCCCCTCAAAATTTAGCTTAGAGGGCTTTGAAATTGCTGGGACAGGAGTCTGAGGTAGATCTGCTTTCTGACCACTGTGCAGTGAATAGTTCGCCTTTGCTATAACTTACTTCATGATATGCCACATAAGTCATTCAAGAGGGCCAAGTGACCATAGATGGAACCATGAGCCTAAATCAACTCTTCCTTTTTAAGTGTAGATTTACTTAGGTATTTGCTGTAGCAACAGTGAGTTGACTTGTGTGTTCCTGATGATTTATAAGGACTAGCAAATAGGAGTTAACCTGGACATTGGGAAGGCCTTTGGACTTGGGACTTTTCAGTAATGTTAGGATAAATAGAATTGGAGCAGTTTTGAAAGTAGAATTCATGCATCATGCAGTATGAAATGGGTATAAAGCTTTGGATCAAGGATGGAATGTAATAATTTGGGTCTGGAGTCTCATATCGAATGTCTTAGATGTCAGTCTGCATTGGTGCTGAGAGATGGAGGAACTATGAGAAGGCAAGGATTTGTGAACAGTAGTAACTTCTCACTGTCTTTGAAAATGGTGCTGGAAAAAGAAAATACAGAAAAATAAAGGAGGATGGGTGAGTGGGGTGGCTCATGCCTTTTGTCCTAACACTTGGGAGGCAGAGGCAGGAAAATTTCTGTGAGTTCAAGGCCAGTCTAGTCTACAAAACTAGTTCTAGGATAGCCATGATTACACAAAGAAACCCTGCCTCAAAATTATCAAAACAATAACAAAAGTAAAGAAAGAAGTAAAAAGGAAAGAGAAATGAGAATGGCATCAGAAGCCCAGATCTTTCCTTTCTGTCTTTTGCTTCTTGGCCTCTGAGCTTTTTGCTTCCTAACTTCTTGTCCTCTGTGAGTCGAGCATACCATCACCTTAGACCTTGTCAGAGGCCCATAATAATGGAACAAACAATCACAGAATGATATCCTGTAACTATAAGCAAAGGTAAGCCTTTCCTCCTGGTGAGTCACCTCAGACACTCTGTTACACAGTGGAAGGTTGACACACATGAGCTGGTGTGTCACCTCAGACACTCTGTTACACAGTGGAAGGTTGACACACATGAGCTGGTGTGTCACCTCAGACACTCTGTTACACAGTGGAAGGTTGACACACATGAGCTGGTGTGTCACCTCAGACACTCTGTTACACAGTGGAAGGCTGTCACACATGAGCTGGTGTGTCACCTCAGACACTCTGTTACACAGTGGAAGGCTGTCACACATGAGCTGGTAAGTTACCTCAGACACTCTGTTACACAGTGGAAGGTTGACACACATGAGCTGGTGTGTCACCTCAGACACTCTGTTACACAGTGGAAGGTTGACACACATGAGCTGGTGTGTCACCTCAGACACTCTGTTACACAGTGGAAGGCTGTCACACATGAGCTGGTAAGTTACCTCAGACACTCTGTTACACAGTGGAAGGCTGACACACATGAGCTGGTGAGTTACTTCGGACACTCTGTTACACAGTGGAAGGCTGACATACATGAGCTGGTGTGTTAATCTCAGACACTCTGTTACACAATAGAAAGCTGATTAACACTAGCTAGAGATTCTAGTTGGGGTCTTATATTTATGTCTATAATTGGGCATATCATTAGGTATATAATTGGACATACATTTCTATGCAAAAGATTCCTTTTCAATGCATGCTACCAAAAGCCTACATTTCTTTCTTTATTGGGAAAAATATCACCTGTTACTATCTAAACCACTATGAACGGGGAAAAGAAAAACTTTGGGGAGGATGAAGTTGCCTTCAAATCTACTGGGAAGGAGAGAGGGCTGGACACTCTTGGTAGCCAAGAAAACAAAAGTTTCTTTTCAGGAGATGCACAGAAAGACAGATCTTTATTTTTACATAACCAAGAAACATAGTTTCTTCTTCACAAGACATGCAGGAACACAAGCAGGGCCATTTTCTCACAGTTATCACCACAGCACAAGGTTTCCATCAACTCCAAATATAGATGGCTTGAATATGTGCAAGTTAGGAACACAAGGTTCTTGTCAGGCTTCTGTTCTGGCAGGAAAGGCAATTCATGCTGGAGAACTTCCCAAGGAGGCCAAGAACCAGGGACTTAAGATAGGAAATACAGAAGGCTTCAAAAATACGTTAATGTTTTATGATGCTTTCTAACATACAAAAAATGAGAATCTACATCCACTGCAGCTCATAGATGCTATTTAAGGATGAGGCCTTAGGGGACTGATAAAATTTCCAGTGGGTGAAAGTATTTGCTGAGAAAGCCCAACAACCTGGGTTGCGTCCTGGAATCTTGTAAAGGGGAAGGACAGAACCATCTAGGTCTGATTCATGTCCCCCAACATATACACTCACAAATATTTACTAAAAGCATGTGACTTTGTACTTTAGAATATATAGAATAGCCAGGTGTAGTGGTGCATCTCCTTAATCCCAGCACTTGAGAGACTGTGGCTGGCAGATCTCATTGAATTTGTGGCCAGCCTGGTCTACAACCAGAACTATACAGTAAGATCCTGTCTCAAAACTAACAACAAAAGATCTAAAGAAGGAAAAAAATATATACAGAATAGAAAACATTATACATTCAGTTATTTTGTTTGAAATCTCTCAAAAAACATCCTCAGCAGACATAGAATCTTCATTTTTGAGGGTTCTAAGATATTAACATTATTTTTCTAAGAGATTGGTATGTCTTTATGTGAATTGGTCAATAACTACATTTGGGGAGCCTACCTTGAGAGTGACTTTTACCAAGTCTTGGGGATTTAATGATGAACATTGAGTTCATATTTAGTTGTCAGAGCTAGGAGAACAATGAAAACACTAAGAATAACAGCAAATGTCCTATGTGAGAGTCAAAGAAGCTCTGCATCAGTGGTTCTCAAGCTGTGGGGCATGACTCTTTTCATAGTGATCACCCCAGACCATTGGAAAACATAGACATGTATATCATAATACATAACAGTATCAAAATTACACTTATGAAATAGCAACAAAAATAATTTTGTGGTTAGGGGGTCACCACAGCATGAGGAACTACAGTTATAGGGTTGCAACATTAGGAAAGTTGAGAACCACACTGTTCTACAGGGAAAGATAGTGTGGTGTGGACAAGGCAAGGCTAAGGAAGCTGTGGAAGGAACCGGAAGAGGAATGAACACCATGTGTCATACTTGTCCCTGGGTACAAGATTATATCTGGGAACCAGAAAGAATTCAGTCTTGGAGTTATAGAAGAGATGGGTTCAGGCTAGTTGAGATAGAGCTAGCATAGAGAACATGGGAGTTCTGAGCCTGCTGTACTTTCAAGATGGGTAGAAAAGAATGGACGGGGATCACTTAGGCATTTTAGTATGCAGAATTGTGATTGGCTAGCCTCATAGTAGCCTCCACTCTAATATGTGGATCTAGTATATGTTGAAATTTATTCTCTTTTGAAAACCAGACTTTTTTTTTAAAAAAAAAAAAACAGCAAAACTTGTTCACTATTAACAGTAGATATTCACATAATTTCAATTTCCTTCCTTTTTTTCAGAATGAACCAAATTGTACTTGTCAGGCAAATGCCGAGCCAGTGTTACAGCCCTAACTAAGCCCATTTATCGATCATTTCACATGTTTCTGGGGCCATGCTATTCACCGTTTCTTTAATGCACACCATGTTGTCTCTGAAGTTAAATCTTAGGAATTTTCAAACTTTGTTACTTGTCATTTCTCTCATGCTGAATAAGCCACATTGATTCTCATGGCTTCCATTTTCCCATGCTTAAAAGGAAGACACCCCTTCAGAGAACTGTTGTGAGGATTTCACAAAGTTCGTCAAAATCTGGTGCTCAAGATGCATGTATGAGGATCCTGCTTAACCCTTCCCCGACCGAGTGTTGTTTTTTATTCTGTACAGTGGCTTCCCTGTAAGCAAAATCTGTTCTAATCAGCAACTGCAACTCCCCAGCTACCAGCAGTGATTTGGCTGCAAGCCCACAGCCTGAAGGGATTCTGTTCCCTCAGGCAGACTCTTTCAAAGCTACTAAGGGAACTAGTCTGAACCTCTGTCCCTAAAGAACTCTAGACTCAGAGGCTGAAGTGGAATTCTGCTCCTCAGAGAGGCTGAAAGGCAATTAGCTAACCTTCCCTTCTTGCTCTTGCTCCTGCCCCGCAAAACCAAACCTTGTCAGCTCACACTGAAACACCCTTCTCCTGGCTCCTCCCTACCACTTCCTGTCAGCTAGTTGCTGAACTAGCTTCCTGAACACAGGTTAATTTTATTTAATCAAGCAAATATTCTACAGTATAAACAAAAGTAATAAATCTTAAAATAATATTCTACTACAACCAGGTATTTTATAAGCTTAATAGCAGTTTTTTAAGGCTTTTGTACTTGGTGACAACACCAAAGAAATGACACTTACTGGAAGGTTTATTTGAGGCTTGCTCTGTTCAGTGATTAGCTCCATTTCATGATGAAATCATTCAGAAATGCTTTATAAAATAATAATTTTCACTCTCTTTCCTATGGCCTAAAATCAACACTAATTAATTGAAAGGAATTCTTCTAAGACCAAATTGGGGATTCTGTTTTTAGTGTTTTATTTTGTTTTGTTTTTTAAGACTGTACTATTTGGCCATCTGACCTTGGTCCACCAGGATGCTCTTTCATAATCATGGATTGGTAGTGATTGTGATGGCTAGCCTTGATTGTCAACCTGATTACATTTGGAGTTAACTAAAACCCCAAAATGGAAGGGTTCATATGGAGAATTTTTGCTTAATTTGAAGTGGAGAATCCATTTATAATCCGATCTTTGATGTGGGAAGACACATTTTTAATTCAGATCTTTTTAGATGGAAATGACCTCTAATCTGGGTCATTTCTTTTGCTGGAAGCCTACATAAGGACATAGATGAAAGAAGCTTTTGGCCTTTGCCTGCTTGCTCTCACCTCACTAGCAAGTCTAATCCATTTCTGGCATTACAGACTGCTTCTTTGGGATTCTGGTGTACACTGAAGACCACATGAACATCCAACCTTGTGGACTGAGCAGCTACTGGATTCTTAAGTCTTTTCTTCATTGGTGGCCATTATTGGATTAGCTGTATAAGTCATTCTAATAAATCCCTTTTCTATAAATAGATGGAGATTAATTCTTCTTGTTTTGTTACTCTAGGGAACCCTGGTTAATATAGTGATCATTTAGGATAGTGTTTATATCACCCTAAGACTTCTTTCCCAATAACTTTTTTCCTAAACTAGTTTCATCTAATTCTTTTCTGGGTCACACAATGAACTAGATTTTTTTCTCAGACAGAAATAACATAACAGATTTTTTTTTTTGTAGTTGTGATGACTTTAAAAACTAGTCTACCTTAGAAGCTTCTACATTGCAAGACATGACTCTGTGTTGTATAGGCTAGTTAAATGTGTTAATAAAACATAAGGCTTATAGAAAAATAGATAGCAAAATAGGTCATTACTAGAAGTGCTTGGTGTTTTCATTGGGTTATGTATACCTGGGGCAGCTATAGCTATTAAGAACTGTTGTAGAGCCCTCCCTGGGAACATAAAGGAAGTGCATTGTAAGCAGAAACCACCAGCATCAGTGAGAAGAGGAAAAACTAGGCTAAAATCCTATAGTGGGCATTTCTATCAGAAAAAAATTGTAAACTGGGAAATAAGTACAGCATAAAAATCAGCCATTGATTGTGTCCATCAACTAAAACTATAATTTTGGGTACCACATGCCTTCTCTGAGCATTGCCTTTAAAGTAAAAGCCTGGGGCCTTGGGGAATAGAAGATGATTTCCATGCAAGCACTGAGACCTGAGTTCAGATCTACAGCATCCACACAAAAATAGCAGTTTGTAACACTAGTGCTAGCAGAGGGATATGGGCAGTGTCACAGTTAGGACTTCTATTGCTGTGAAGAGACACCATGATCATGGCAACTCTTATGAAGGAAAACATTTAAGTGTGGTGGCTTACAGTTCAGAGGTTTAGTCCATTATCATCATGGCAGGTAGCATGCAGGCAGACATGGTGCTGGAGAAGGCACTGAGAGTTCTATATCTTTGACTCACAGACAGCAGGACCTGAACTATGTATCATATTGAGTGTAGCTTGAGAAAAGGGGACTTCGAAGCCCACATATACAGTGACATACTTCCTCCCACAGGGTACTGAAATATGAAGTTTTTGCCTGGCGTTTCCAGCCTAGCCCAGAGGTTCAGACCCACTCTCAGCCCTGCTGCCACTTAGCCCCAAATAATCACACAAAGATATTAATTTCATGCTGATTGACCTACGGCTTAGGCATATTGCTAGCTAGCTCTTTCATCTTAACTCAATCTATTTCCATTAATCTGTTTAGCCATGTGGCTTGGTACCTTTTCTCAGAGCAGCATGGGTGTCTTCTTTCCTCTGCATCTGCTGACATCTCTCCTTGTGTCCCTGTTCTGCTCTTCTTGTTCCAAGAGTTTCCTTAGTCTGGTAGCCCATTCACTTCATGTCTGCCTTTTGGCCAATCAGCATTTTATTAAACCAGTGGGAGGGACAAATATCTATATTCTGGTATTTACAACACAGCAGAATATAATCCAACACTACAGGATACACCTATTCCAATAAAGCCATGCCTCCTAATAGTGCCACTCCCTTTGGGGGCTGTTTTCTTTAAACCATCACAGGCAGAGAGAGGTGGAATGCCAGAACTCACTGGCTAATGGTCTTGCTCATCAGTGTGCTCTGTGTTCTGAGAGAGAAAGATGAGGCTATCAAATGGTTCAGTTGGTAAAGATGCTTGCAATAAACCCAAAAACCAAAAGGAGAAAAAATGCTGGAAGTTATCTTCTGACGTCTCCATGCAAGCTGTTGTATGAGTGCACACATAAATAGGAGAATTAGGAGAAATTTATGTCAAACTCTGGGCTCTACATGTGTGTTCATATGTATGTACAGGCACCCCCCTACACACACATGTGAACAGGCATTGTGTATACACTGCACATAATTTTTAAAAAGTAGCTTCAGGATATCTCTGTCAAAAAAAAGTAACTGGAAGTGGGGGAAGAAATTCAGAAGCATTTTTTTTTTCAGTGAGAAGCTGAATGTTGTCCATAGGATCCTTCTAGGATGCTTTTACTTTCTGGAAACTATGAGACTTTAATTGTGTTTGAGTACCCTATTTTGGACATCAGTAGAGATTGTATTAGTTTTCTTATTGCTGTAATATAATACCTGAAAAATGCAACTTAAAAATGGATGAATTTATTTTGGCTCAGAGTTTAAGAGTACAGTCCATAATGGCAGAGAGGGCAGTAGGAAGTTGAGGCACATAGATGGGTGCTGCTCCCCAGCTCCTTTTCTTCTTTTTATGTGGTCCAAGATTCTAGAACACATTTACAGTAGGTCTTCCAATCCCAATTAATCTACTCTAGAAAATTCCTCATAGACATGTTTGGAGGGTTATTTCTGTGGGAATTCTAAATCTCATCAAGTTGGTATTATTAGTCATCACAAAACAGTACCTTCAAGTTACTACATTATAAATTGATTGAGTGGTTCCTAAAGGCCAGGATCCTGGAAATGCAAAGGTAGAAAAGACAGGATTTTGATCAGTTCCCTTTACACAGGCAGATACACAAGTACTCCATGATGTTGAGTTTTCTGTTGTACCCTCCATCTTTTCTTCTTCAAAGTCACCTGGGAATGGGGACTTTGTGTAAGAAAGCACAACACATAGAGTTTCATGTAGTTGGAGATTAGGGTCACTTTTAATGAATTCAATGAAGATCGATAGTAACATTTAGCCAGCTTAAGGCTGCTGTAGTCCATACTAAGGGAAACTAGATCTTGACTTTTTTCTTAACTCTACATTTATTAGTATAATATTTTATGAATGTATTGAGAACGTCATATGATATATTTTGCTCATATTCACCTCCAGTTCTTTCCTTGCCTCCTTCCACATCCACCCCTGCTTAGCCATTTGTGTTCTTTCTTCTGAGAAATCTCAGTTCTATAGCTTACTTTTTAGCTGGGTTGTCTGCTCAGTGTTTAATTTTTTGATTTCTTTGTATATTCTAGACACTAATCCTCTGTCAGATATACAGGTCTGGGACATGAGCTTACACAGTGCAGTGCACACATCAGGATGTCACTATCGACTGTAGGTAGAAGAGACAGGATTTCCCATCTGTTGATATGGACACTGATTATCTAACATAAAAGCACTGGGTTAGTTTCACTTGGGTGAAAACTGTTACAAGAGGTTCAAAGATAGGCTTTGAAGTGGAATTCATGATATTGAATTGGAGGTGAACATTTAGTTTATGAGAAGGCAAATAATAAAGGTTGATGCCAAACTTTCCATAGCAGACAAATGGTGGCTTCTTTAGCTGCAGTCAGAAGCACAATTCACAAGGGAAGGGCAGACTGGAAGCTGTCTAGTGAATTTTATTTTAGACATGAAATTTGAGAAGCAATTAAACAAGGGAGATTGGGAGGCCAACTCAAAAATTATTTACAAATTTTAAGATTTATACATAATAACTTTTGTTTTACAATTAGGAGTTGCTATTACTTTGAATCATATGCTTTTCATGTAGAAAGCAATGCTGTCTCTTTTAATATACTAATTCAGAGAGGAGTATGATTCTTTTAAAATGAAGGTACACAAAGTTGCCTTTTCTGTTACAGTCAGAGTTTGTTCGTGGCAGGCAGTCGCTGTGGGTGGCTCTCTGTGAAACCATAAAGCCTCCCAGATTTGGAGTGCTTTCCACTGGTCATACAGTTGTCTCCAAAGCTGTTTTCTTGTGGCCATCTCTTGAGACATTTTGAGTGTTGGCTGCTATTATCACAGCTGTGACTCTTCAGGAACAAAGACAAATTGTACTCTTCATGGAGTCCCGAATTTTGGATGATATCTTCCAGGAGTTTCTGTGTTGCTTAGTTTTTGCCAACTTGACACAAAGTAGAGTCACCTTGAAGACAGCCACAACTGAGAAATTGCTTCCCTCAGACTATCCTGTGGCATGTCTTTTTACATGACATTTTTTTGGGTAATGACTGACGTAGAAGTGCCCAGCCCACTGTGGTGGTACTATTCCTGGGCTGGCATTCCTGGGTTATATAAGAAAGCAAGCCAGGGAGACTAAGCGGAATTCCTCCACACCTTTGCATCAGTTTCTGCTTCTGTTTTCATGCCTTCAGTTCCTGCCCTGACCTCCCTTCATGCTGGACTGTAATTTGTGAACTGAAATAACGCCCTCACCCCCAGTGGCTTTGGGTCATGGTGTTTATCATAATAGTAGAAGGCAAGATAGAAAATAGCTAATCAATAAATATTTCCTGGATGAATTAATGAGTGAAAGAGCACATTGACATGTAGTTGTATGAGTGACAGGGTGCATAAAAGAACTCTACAGCTTTGCTACAATAGTCCACTGTATGACCATGGTGTAGTCAATGATGGACTGCAAATGTTGTCTAGTGACACCGTATCCTTCATAGCCTGTGGATGTCATATGTTTATATAACAATTGCATCACCTAGTGATGTTTCTTAGAATGTGTCCCCACTAAGACACTGATTTTTGTAGTTTTATTGTTCCTGGAATGTACAGAAAGCTTACATGCCAAATGATATTCTAGCCTTCTTTCCAGGACTGCAGCTTCTCGATGGATGGATAAGTTTATTGCCTGCCTCATCTGCAATGTAAACCCCAGTTTCCTATTTACACATCTGTGGGTGGAGGCATGTCTCTGTCTAAATTTGGAGTTTCCTGATGTCAAATACCTAGTCACCTAGACTCCTAGCAGATCATATTTTGATTCAAAGTTACAAAAGGGTAAAGATTAAGTTACTGGGCCATTCACCATGTTTGATATTCTTAAGCAATGATGATGTCTTTTATACACCTGGTAACATCTTGTAAATATAAAAATCACAAAAACATTCCTGAATATGAATGTCATAATAAAAGTAACACAAACATGATTTAAACTTATAATAAAGTTAATTCCAATACAACATGATCCAAGAAAACACACATATAACTGTTGGCTGCTTAGAATGATCACAACAATAATTAAGAGTGTTTATTCTATGTCAGTACAATTGATTTTGCTCTAATATGATGCATACATGTTTAAAAAGCAATATTAGAGCATAACAATAGAGCAACAGGGTAAGTAGATTTAAGGAACAACACTCTAAAAAATATCTGAACAATGACACAGTAAACACACATGCACATGCATGCCAACCAAGATGCATCCAATAAACCAATATAAGTTTTTTAAATAATTTATTTAATTTTCTGTGCATTGGTGTGAGGGTATCAGATACCCTGGAACTGAAGTTACAGACAGTTATGAGTTGCAATATGGGTGCTGGGAATTGAACTCAGGTCCTCTGGAAGAGCAGTCAGTGTTCTTAACTGTTAGCCATTTCTGCACAGATGATAAAGTAAGTATGGCATCTTTAAGTCTGGAAAGAGTTATTGTGTGCTGTGCTAGTGAGGGTCAGGCTATAGATTGGCAATTGCGAAGAGGAGACTAGAGGCCTCTGGTATTTGATAGTCAGCTGTAGCAGCAGATTAGGATGGGGTGGCTAGGAGCACATACTAGGCTGAGTGTTGGGAGCACACATATGGTGTGAGCCATTGTGAATTTTGTGTATGCCTCACAGGCTCAGGCTCAATATTACTGAATACTGTTTCTGTGTTTCTTCACTATTTCTCACGGGAGAAGTTCAGAGGAAAAAGTGTTCAAACTGTTCCCTAATTATATTATATTGTTATCTTAATTCCACTAACATAGATTCTCTCTCTCTCTCTCTCTCTCTCTCTCTCTCTCTCTCTCTCTCTCAATCTCTTTGATTTTTCAAGATAGGGCTTTTCTGTGCAGCCCGGGCTGTTTTGGAACTCACTCTGTAGACCAGGCTGGCCTGGAACTTCCTGCAACTGCCTCCCAAGTGCTGGGATTAAAGCATTGCACCATCACTACTTGGAATCTGCATTTTCATAACAAACATTCTAGCAGACAGGCCTGGCTGTTCTAGTTGAAGTGTTCTGCCCACATTAATGTCTTGGTGCAGTGACTGCCTTCACTTACTGTGTTAAATAACTTGATGAAGGCTAGAGCTTCTTAAACAGCAAAGCAACTACCCTGCCCTTCAATGTCTATAGTATGCTAATGATAGAACACATTTCTTCTCTCTCCCTCTGAGACAGGTTTCTCTGACTATCCCTGCCTGTTCTGGAACTTTCTCTGCAGATCATGCTGGCCTCAAACTCAGAAATTTGCTCCATAGTGCTGAGATTAAAGGTGTGTACTACTATTACTCGGTGATAAAACATATTTAATAAGATGTGCTTTACCCAATTTTTGAGGTATCATTTATTTTTGAGAAGTCTTCTTTAAATAATCTTTAGTCCTTGACAATTGTTTTGTATAAAGTCTTTTATATTTCAGTTGCAGTCTGTTTTTCAGATTTCTTCTCTGAACAGGTCAGGGAATAACATGCAATCATGACATATTTTTATTGATCCTAGTTGAAAGTACTGTTGTCTGTGGTCATATATTGTATATTTAATAAAAGTAGTCTGGAATAGCAGAGGACAGAGGCACCCGTAGCCAAGCCAGGAAGGTCAGGGGGTGGTGACCCATGCCTTTAATCCCATCACTTGGGAGGCAGAGATCTGTCTGGATCTCTATGAATTCAAGGCCTAACAGCCAGGTAGTGATAGCTCACACCTTTAGTTCCAGTTCTAAAAAAGTTGAACCAGTAAGTAAAATAGCTGGGTGGATTTAAGAAATATAAGGCAGGAGAAAACAGAAGTTCTTCCCTTTCCCGGCCTGCTTGGACCGACTGAGGGTTGGTAGAGATACAATCTACCCCATTTGGCCAGAGGAGTTGGCTGAGAGAATTGGCTGTGGCTTGTTCCTCTGCCTCTCTGAGAGTTCAGCTTTTCCCCAATATCTGGGTCTGGATTTTTACTATAACACCAAATAGAACTCGTGCCATAGATGTCAGTCTTGCTGGTGCTGCCAACACAATCAGCAACATGCTTGACTTTCTCTCCCAGCATTGTGAATTATGTTGATAATACCCAGTAAAGTCTAATCAAGGACTTCCAATCAGTGTAAACATCATGAGCCCCATTAGCATTCCAAATGCTTATTGATTTTTGTATTTTGTTAGTGTTTCTGGTTCTTCCTCATTACACAACCTCTTTATAGAATAGAAAACATCCTGAACGCTTTCTGTTTTGGAGACGAAGCATTTTCAATTGCTAAAGAGACACTTCACAATTGATATCTCATTGAGAGCTGGTTGTGAATGGAAATGGATGAGTAGCAAATGGCTTTATGAATCGTCTTTTTGTACAACAGTGATTAACACCTTCTCACTTTGTGTTGAGAAGCAAGGAGAGGGTTTGGAATGAACTCTGGCTTTGAGCAGGTCAGAACTGCGTTCATGTCTCATAGTTCATAGTTCATAGTTGTTCCCTCTGTTAGCTTGTGTGACCATGGCCAAAGCCTGAAGTCCTCCAGGATCCATTTCTTCAGCCATTAAAAAGGTACTTTTGTTTCATATTGCTATGAATGAATGGCTCAATCAGATTACACACAGAATCTATAATAATTGGAAAGTTACCTGACAAAGAAAAAGGACTTTGAGATCTATCAAAAGATGGAACCTGGGATTGTTGGTCTGAACAAGACAAGCCTGAAGAGGGAGACCAGATGTCTGGATAACCCTTTCCATGCTAACTACTGTAAAGTGCTCCAGGTTTTGATGTTTTCAAGATATCAGATCTAGAGAATCAGCTAAAATGATCAGACCCAGAAAGATACTGGAAAAGGCAGACCTACAAACATGCTTACAGAGGAGGATTGAGTTAGGAGCTTATCTCCTTAGGAGAAGATTTTAGCCATGGATTCTGTTTTTTCTACATAAGAAGAATCTTCAAATAATACATAGGGTGTGGTTAATCTTTATTGCCAACTTGATGGGACTTATAATCACCTTGTATGGAAGGTAGTACTTTACAGACGGACAGCAGCTGTGGTAGCCCTGGCCTTGTGGTCTGTAGGCGCTTGGAACTAAGACTGTGGAAAAGTTTGGAACTGTGGGCTAGGGAAGACCTAACATTTTACAAGTAGAGTTTACTGGGCTATGTTGGTAAGAATATAAAAACCAGAGCACTGATTGAGTGTGCACAAGGAGTCTTGGCCTAAAATGCCATTCGGAAAACAAACTGCAGCATTCTGTTAGTGCCCTGGCAACTTGAGAGAGGCTGAATTAAAAAGTAATGAAATTATTCGTACTGTGAAGAAGATTTTAAGCCCAAGAGAGAAGCATGGCACTCAGGTACAATATGGCTTTCTGTTATCCAGGTTTATAGTGCTGTAGGAAAGTATGGGGTATTCAGTTCCGTGAGAAACAAGTGAAGTAGTAATGAGGAGAATGCAGAGAGAGGCTCTGTAAACCTTAAAGGATTTAGCACAACTAAGGGAAATATTCTGCATATTCTGTACTGGGACAGTAGGTAGGAAACGTGCTCTGAACATAAGTTCCCACCTATTGAATGCTCCAGCCTCTAAAAATGCAAATTCACTTGAAAGGGGATGGGATGACTGAGAATTTCACTGATGTCATCTGCAGATCTAAAGCAACTTGCAAGGAAACTGTTTTCCCGGGTTCAACTCCCAGCCACACAGAGGACGCTATGGTCGTGGCAGAAAAGGCCAGACTTCATCACCCGTTGGCAACAGAACTGGTTTTGCAGGCAAGAGTGCTGTGAGTGAAAGCTTTGTGCCAAGGTCAGAAAACCACTATGCCAGGATAGCTCGGTTGGATTCCTTGCAAGGAACCATGGGAGTCCAGTGCCTGAGGCTGTAATGGAGCCCATAGGATGCTGGAGATGGCAGGAGAGGGACATTGACTTTGGAACAGGGTGAGCACAGAAGGCAGGCAGCCTGAAAGAGAAGCTGTGTCCCGAACATAGCAGAGCTAAGGGTGGGGGCTAGCTAAGACTAGGAATCCAAGTTGATATCATTAAGAGCTTCAGATGCTGGATATGGAGTTGTGGGATTTGCATTTTGTAAGTTAGATTTTGTCTTGCTTCGGCCTGACATTCTTTGTTATGCTCCTATTCTACCTCAGATCATTCATGATCTATGTCTTTGCTGATGGCCAAAGCTGAGTCATTATTTCCTCATCAGAATACAGAAGCATATTTTTTGAGCCTTTTACAAGAATGAACGGAAACAATCTGGGAAAGGTGTTTGGCATGGTGTGTGGTTCTTACAGGATTGCTGTCCCTTTGTGGGGGTTCTGATGGTGATGGTGGTGGCCGTGGTGTGTGTGTGTGTGTGTGTGTGTGTGTGTGTGTGTGTGTGTGTGTAACAAGCACATTGCTTTATAAACTGCTTAACAGACATATTCACATCAGGACACAGGTCATGCTCAAGTAAATAAAACAGGGACTTTTGGATCTTATCTAGGCAATACCTAACTTCCAGGCTTCAGAGGGGACTTTGTTTGGAAAACTTTTTTTGTAATGTTTTCTTTCTTCAATATGGGCTTGTTTCTCAAGTTTCAATCTGACAAAAAAAATCACATAAGTTATCTTCAAAATTTGTTTTCTGTATTATCATTTATTTAGATACCTTGGGGAAACTGCTTGAATTCGTACCAGATGTGTTGTCCAGTGGTATACTTCTATAAACACCAGGCCTTGCTGTTTCTTGACCAGCCTGAAGAAACCTTAAAGCCTCTTTCCTCTCCTGAACAATTTTATCTACAGATGTTGTTTTAATCTGTGCTGGATAATAAAACAAAGTGAGCTGGCTAAATACCTGTGTCCCCATGGACTGGGGATGCAGATGGGGAGGGGGAGAGACAGAGATGGACAATTTTCTGCTCACATTGTTAGCTCAGCCACGTTCAGCTAGTGATGTATGCTTTACTCTCCAGCTGAGTCTCTGTCTTCCCTTTTCCTGTGGCTGACTGGGGCTCCCTCAGTGCTGAGAGGACTCGCAAATGGCCAACTTGAAGCTGTAGAAGGGCATTCTTGTTCTTCAAGTTCTTCTGAGTCCCTTCTGCAGGTAAAAGAGCTCTTATTTATCTTTCGAAAAAGGTCACATGTCAGACTGAAGCCCCTGTTGACACACCTGGCATCAGGTAAACTTGGTCACACCCTTTTTTTTTTTTTGGCCCTTCAGCACCTCGAAAGCTTCCACTTTAGTAACTGTAAGTTTATTGTCCTAATATAAAGGTCAATGAGGACATCTTATGGCTGATGACATAAGCAAACTAATTTCTAAGCACATGCCATGTGCTATCTGAGGGCTACACAGAGCAATAAAGTTTGGGAAGCTCACTCTGTGTTAGAGGAGAAAGTCAAGAAATACATATGTACCATAGACTAATTCAGGATTAGAGATCTGTACAAGGTTATGTGAGTTATTTTTCTTGTTGCTATGAGCAAATATGAGCATGGTTAGAACTTTCTCTTGTACTTCAGAGAGTACAGGCCAGAAAAGCACCTAGTCCCCAAGGACATTGCCCCATCAAATACTTCCTCCAATCAGACCCCACCTTCTACCTTTCAAAAGTCTCTCAAAGACACTGTCATATTTTTGAATTTATTCAAGGATTAATCCATTTATTAGGTCAAAGCCCTCATAGTTAACTGTCTCTGTAAGTTTAGCACTGTCACAGGCACAGCAAACGATGTGCTTTATTGATCTCCTAGGCATTTATTAATCCATTTAAGTTGTCAGTAAAGATTAACCATCTCATGTGTATTACAGGAGCACCGGGGAAGGGCACTTTGCCCCTGCAGTGAGGAGTTTGTCTAGCAGAAGGCATCCTAGAGAAGGAAGGATAGTGTGGTGCATCAGAACAATGATCTTAAATATCCAGCAGAAATCATCTTGGTGCTAAAGTGGATAAAAGAGTCCCAGCATAACTTCTTTGGCCTCAGAAAAGGAGGCTGATCCCTGGATTGTCTTCACTTCAGGGTTCTGGTGTAGGAGCCCACAAGTGACTCCACAGTGTGACCTGATTCCATCTTGGAATTCCATTCCATTCCAAGTTTGTTTTGCTCCGCAAGGCTATAATGGCAGGATATTTTGCCCCAAAGTATGGTCTCCAGATGTCTTGCTCCCCAGTGGATGCTTTTGCAGTAAGGCATGGTTACTAGGTATTTTGTGAATTAAGGAAGGAAGGTGTTAACATTTGTCTTTACTTTGAATCATGGTGTCCTTAAGAGGGGGAGGTCTTTTTTGCCTCCCCTGCTTTGTGCATAGAAAAAACCTGAGAAATAAACTTGGGGTTACTATAGTATTGATTGAGAGTCCTTTTGACACCATTTTTTTCTGTCTCTGTCTAATTTTTCTATTTCTAATATTTTTCAATCCACACTCCCCTATATCAGGGATGATCCTGAAGGCAGACCCCAACATCATGGGATGAAACAATGCCTTTTTGATTTTGTTAGTTTGAAAAGTAGGCATATGCAGAACAAAAATGGTTGTGGAACCACATAATAACTCTCCAGACATTCTCCTAAAGAAAATAGCTCATGAAGCTGGCAAGGTGGCTCAGCAGCTAAGAATACTGGGTGATCTTTGAGAGGACCCAGGTTTAATTCTCAGCATTCATAACTGTCTAAATAACTCCAGTATCAAGGGGAAATGACACTCTTCTGACTTCTATAGACACTAGGCAAAATCATACAGGTAAAACATCCATACACATAAAAAATAATAAAAAATGAAAAGCATCATGTGTCTTCTAGACATACTAATTTGATATTAACTGGTTCCCCATGAAGAAGAAACTAGCTTTCTATCCCTCACCAAGCACAAAATTCATTCCAAAGGAGTCCAAGACCTTAATGCAAAACCTGAAACTCTAAAACTACCAGAGGAAAATGCAGAAAAATATTTCAAGATACAGGAATGGGCAAGAACTTTCTGAAGAAGATTCCAGTAGCTTAGAAAATAGCCCCAGAAGTCAACAAACAATAGTGCATGAGTGTATGCAAGCAAGAATCCTCTGGGCCACTAAGGGATCAGTCCACGAGTGAAGAGACACACTGCAGAGTAGGAGGAGACTTTGCCATCTATACATTGACCAAAGATTGATGTCCAGATAACTAAGTACATAAAAGACTCTAAAATTAAACACTGAAATAAATGCACAAATGAAGTAACTGAAAACTCTTAAAGGAAGAAATAATAATGGCCAAATAAAAATCAGACAGTGTTCAACTCCTTAGCCACCAGGGAAATGCAAATTAAACTTTTTGGAAATTCTGTCTCACTGTCAGAATGACTGTTCTCAATAAAACAAATAACAAATGTTGGTGGGGAGTGAGAAAGATGATCTCTCTCTCTCTCTCTCTCTCTCTCTCTCTCTCTCTCTGTGTGCGCGTCTCTGTGTGTGTGTGTGTGTGTGTGTGTGTGTGTGTGTGTGTGTAGTGCGCGCAGAAAGCCAGAGATTAAATTGGAGTGTTGTTCCTTGGGAGACATCTAGGTTGTTCTGAGACAGGGTCTCTCACTGACCCAGAGCTTGTCAAGGAGGCTGAGTGGGCAGTACGCCCCAGGGATCTGCCTGTCTCTGCCTCTCCAGTGCTGATACAATTACACACACCATTGTGTCTATGCCGGTTGTGGTGAGGAACACTTATTTACTGTTGGTGGAAATACTATACCCACTGGGAAAGTCAGTATGGATATTTATCAAGAAAATCTAGACAATAGAACTATTATGTGATTTAGCTGTACCAGTTCTGAGTGGGCATACCACAGAGATATTTACATCTGCATGGTTATTGCTGCTGTATTCACAACACCCAGACTTACTGTCCACCAACAAATAAATAGAGAAATTGTGCAAACATATGATAAAATTTTAGTCAGTTTAAGGAAGAATGAAATTATGACACCTGCAGGAAAAATAAAATATGGACAAAGTTAGAGCTCGTTATGTTATGCCACATTAGCCAGATGCAGAAATATAAACATTTTCTCCTACATGTGAAATGCAGATCTAAATTTATAGATGTGCACACACACAGAGAAACTCACAGACACACACACAGAGACACACACACAGACACACTCAGACACACACACAGAGACACACACACAGAGACACACACACAGATATACATAGACAAACACAGACACACACATATATACACATAGACAAACACAGACACACATACACAGAGACACACACACAGACACACAGAGAGACATGCAGAGACACAAACACACAGACCCACAGACACACACACAGAGATACACATAGACACACACAGACATACACACACAGAGACACACACACAGATACACTCAGACACACACACAGACACACACACAGATATACATAGACAAACACAGACACACACACAGATACACATAGACAAACACAGACACACACACACAGACACACACAGAGACACACAGAGATACAAACACAGAGACCCACAGACACATAGATACACACACTGAGATACACATAGACACACACAGACATACACACACAGACATACACACACAGAAAGACACACACAGACACACAGATACACATAGACGCACATACACAGACACACAGACACACACACACAAACACACATACACAAACACACGCACAGACACACAGGGACCATAGACACATACACAGACATACACAGAAACACACACAGACCATAGACACACACACACAGACACAGACACATACACACACAGAACCTTGAAGTACAAAGGGGGATATTAGAGAAAAGAAGAGGCTGAAGGTCAAGAAGCAGGAGGTAACAAAGGAATAAAGGAATATATATGGCATGGATGCAGGAGGAGGGGAGGAGGACCATCAAGAGAAGCTGAGGACGGATGGGGAAAGCCGTGAGGCAGCTGAGTAAAATGAAATGCACAAATGTCATTTTAACAGTGAAATGATAACTTCCTTTAGGGCAGAAGTAGGTTGTATTCCTCTGGGGTCATCCACTGATTCCACTGCTGAAGATCCAGAATTAAAATATGCAGAGTGAACGTACGTTTGTTATGCACAAGCTAGCTCTCCATCAAGGAACTCCCGGAGGAGTTCCTAAACTCACTGATGCACTGAGCAAGTCTTGGTAGGGTAGATGAGGACGAGAATGATTGGGAGCATGGGAAAACACAGACGCTCTGAGAAACGATCCTACTTTCTCTGTTTCTCTGACATCTAGTGGAGAGTGTCCCCTTCAGGGATCTCTGCTTTTATCAAAAGACAATTAGTTATACAGATCTTAGTTTTAAGAAATTGTTCTGATGATGGTTTGACCTTAGTTATGTAAACACGGTGTGAACAAATGATGCCAATTTAAAGACTCAAATACTATGTTAGCTTAAGAGGGACCCCAAGCCAATAGGTGCGTCTGTTCATAATATGAAGCATAGATATTTTTAGATTCTGACATTGACTTTGGTAGTACTTGTTCTATTTTGTCAATTCAAACATTGGCCTATATCTTTGATCTGTGTTTAGATTTTATGGTGACAGAACTTTATAATAACTAGAATTAGAAATGCTGTCTTTGGTGCTGATATGGCAGGGGACCTGTGCAGAGGTCTTAAGGTGTTGATAATTAGCAGTGTATGAAGCACACAGTCTCAAAGCAATTAAGGATGGTAATTGAATATTTGGTTGCAAAGCAGAATGGCTCATATGTAGCTGGAGGTACTGCTCCCTTGCTTACAGGAGTTACTTATACAAATGATGTTGAAAATCCAGAAAGAACAAATGTGGGCCAACATTTTTAATAGCACAGACAGCCACATTTTTAATAGCAGTGCCTTGTTGCTGTATGTGACACTATTTGTTGCAAACTTTAGTATCAACAATGCAAACTTTCAGCCTATGTCTTGTAAATGCAGTGTAGCATTCACTTATGACAAATTCAGCTGTGAAGGAGTCTGCTGCTATTTGACCTGGTAAACACTTCCATGTTCATTTACTTTAAATGCAATTAGTGGTCACACAATGGGCCACAATCTCACATCTGTGCTCATTTGGGAGGCATAGGGGAATATTAATGATGAGTTCAGAATGGCCCAGGGGTTTTATTATAGATATCCTGCATAGTCTTTGCATGGACTTCATAAGCTATGACATTTGATTAATGTGAAACTATATATAAGAAACTCAAAACAAATCCTGCCTTGTGAAAAAGTCTTTGAGTAAAGCAAAAATTTTTTTGCAAAATTCCCCTTGGAGGAACATCAGTAGAAATTAGTGGATTTTTTATTTTTTATTTTTTTGGCGGGGGAGGGTCAGTGCTTATGGGAGTGTGGGCTGCATCAACCAACCTAGGGCTTATTAAGACAGAAGATATAATGCTACTAAATGTGTAGAAAGGCTGAGAATGCAGGGTGAATTTAGTGTGTGATTACTTCTGTTCTCGCGATGGAAAGCCTTGGTTATAAGGAAAAGAAATGACATATGCTTGAAATCTACAGGCTATGCTGAAGCTGGTCAATACTTTTCACTTTCCAGAAAGTGGTCTAGTATGTCAAATCCTGATTTCTTCTCCTTATCCTCCATTCGATTTCTGAAGATGTAACAAATGGTGATGTCTTTTTTTTTTTTTTTTTTTAAAGTTAAGATTCCAGCAGGCAGTGAAGGATAGGACCTTTAAGTTCCCCAATTAATCACTTCCATTCTATTTGAGGAACTAGCATGCATAAAGATGTTATGATCTAGGAACCACAGTCCATTAATCTGATCACAGACATTTTGGAGTGTGCACAGGGTATATAAAATAAAAATTGTACTCCAGGCCTGAAACCTAGCTTACTATGCAAATATATCTCCCAAAATGTGGAGTAAAGGATCTTAGGGTTACTGAACAGGGCTGGATCACAAGAATGAAGCATTAGCCTGTGGTTGGGAAACATGTTTCAGAGGTAAGGACTTGACCTCTTTGGATCTGGGAAAGTTCCTGTTTATTTCGTAATGTGTGCATTTCATTATTTGCGTGATTTCACTAGGCGCTTGGGAGCTGTGTCCGAAGTAAGGTGAGTCTGCAGCAGTGCCACAGACTTAGAAAATAGAACCAAACACTTTATTTCATTGTCTTTGAAATACATTTAGTAAAAGCCTCCTAAACTATACCTACTTCTTGTTGCTTTTTTTTTTTTTTTCCCTAAAATGCTTGTAGGAGTTTCTTGGGAAAAATATTCTATACTCATTTTTACTGTACTCTAAGGACGAATTTAAAAGTAAAACTAGCTCACAGGACGGCTCCCCAGGCTCTCGGTGGTGTATTCTTGCAATCTCAGTGTTTGCGAAGCGGAGGCCTGTGAAGTTCAAGGTCATCCCTTTTTCCACCTGGAGGAAGTTGAAGCCAGCCTGATCTCCCTGAGACCCTTTCTCCCCAAACCAAGTCCCAACAAAATTAACGAGTAAATGATAAGAAACAAGCCATTTAACCAGAATCTTATTTAGTTCACGGTCTTCAATCCCCACTCCCAAAGCAAGGCAACTCATCTGCCCCTTTAGGCAACTGGCTGAAGCAAGGGAGGCGGATCCTGGAGTTCCGCGGCTTAGGAAAGGGTTCAGAGGGTTCGGGTGCAGCAGCCCCAGCTGGGCTTTAGCAGGCTGCTCAGTGTCTGTTTCTGTGTTGGGGGCGTGTAAATCGGGGGCGGGTCTTCGGGTCAGACACACCCCCACCGGCCTTAAAACGCGCTCGCCCGCGCCCGCCCCACTGCCGCTCGCGCTCGCGGGGACTGCCACGCTCCGCGCGGCTCCCAGCCCCGCGCCTGCCGCGCCCGCTTCGTATAGCTGCCCATGGCTGACCTGAGCTTCATCGAGGATGCAGTCGCCTTCCCCGAGAAGGAGGAAGACGAGGAGGAAGAGGAGGAGGAGGGCGTGGAGTGGGGTTACGAGGAAGGTAGGCTCGCGGGGCAGCTGTAGCGGCTTCTCCGCCCCACGCCATCTCGCGCCGTCCCCTCCGAGACTGCCCGACTGCAGCTCGCACCTGCTGCTCCGGGTCAGCCCAGCCCGGAACAGACCTGAAACCCAGTTGCTTTTAGTCTTGTGAAGTTACAACCAAATGTGCTTTTAGAAACCGCGTCCCCAATTGCAAGCAGGGTCAGTGCTCTTGGTGACTTTAAAAGGAGTTTCCTAAATCTGTCCCTGAAGATCCAGGGCTCCTAATAGCCATTAGTACCCGTGTTTACTGTATACGCGAGGAAAAAAAGCGCAAAGGAGTCCATAAATATATGTGTCGGATACTGTATTTGCCTTTTAAACAAATGGTGCTCCTAAGCGTTCCAGGTTTCCGCTGTCTCTGAGCATGTTGCAGATATTTTCTAAGTATTGCACATTATTGAACTGATGAGCAGAGAAAGTTTCTGTGGTATTCTTCTTCCTAATCACTTAAAGATGACCAAGTTTAAAGATGACTTAGTCTAATCCCTAAATCAAGGCATATGTGTGCACAGATATAAACAGGCAATAAAAGATTTTGTGTGTGGTATTATATTTAACAACAGATCACGCACAGAATGATTGTAAAAACCCACACACATTTCTCATATTTCACTTATATACAGATGGTAGTCATGGCTATAATGTCAAGGATTATGCGTTTTTGTTATATTTCACTGTTGTTGACTAAAAAAAAAACTGTTCTCACTTTTTATAATTTTCTTGTTAGGTGTTGAGTGGGGCTTGGTGTTTCCTGATGCTAACGGAGAGTACCAGTCTCCTATTAACCTAAACTCCAGAGAAGCCAGATATGACCCATCGCTGCTGGATGTCCGCCTGTCTCCAAATTACGTTGTCTGCCGGGACTGCGAAGTCACCAACGACGGACACACCATTCAAGTTATCCTGAAGTCAAAATCAGGTATTTTGGAAGCATGTTTCTGTGCTCTTGTAAGCAAGTGGCCAATCTCCGATTTAAGTTGAATGGTATTAAAGGTGGTTCCAATGCAGTTTCTATTTTCATAGTTCTTTACAAGATGTGTTTTCTGGGACTTATTTTCTGAAATAGCTGTGAAAGGCCAAGAGGACAAAGTGATGGCTATCTCAGCTGGCTGTTCTCCCAAAGCTGTGCCTGGAGCCAGCCTCTTTTGCTTGGACAAACATTTACTGAGCTCTGGGCAAAGGAGTGTATACACAGTCGTGCTTATCCGAGTTTTTCTGCTGTGCATTTTGTTCTAAATGATTGATTAGCTGAAATCATTTTATTATAACTCTCTTTTCTACTAGTTTATGAAACCAAAGATCAGAACTTATTGATGCTGTCTGTATTTAAAGCTTTTCAAATTAAAATTTTCTTCTCTATTATGGACAAGAATAATATTAATATCAGTTAAAAGCATCCTCTGAACTCAGTCAGATTTTTTTTTTAATGCAAACCTAGCTTTTAGTTTTGTTTATATTTAACTCACACACCCTTCTTCTGGAAACCAGTTGAAATGAATCTCAAAATGTTTTGTGGAAAAATTAAATTTCCAGGGAAATTGGTTTTCAGTTTAAATGCAGGAGAGATGAAAGATACAATAAGCATTAACATTGTGTTTATCACGGGGAACAATGACTATTTTCCTCCTGGAAAGAATATAACGTTAGAGCATGCTGAACATTGATGTGATTCACAAATAAGCTGTGCCTGTGTTAATTCCAAATTGATAAGTTAGGTATATCAGCCCATAAAACCCTCAGGTCTATCATTAGGCAGGGAAGGTTAAGATTCTTTCTTTAACTCATCATGTTTCAGAGCTTTATTCAAAATCTTTGAGACAGAGTATGCAGTTAGTTTAATCACTGTGGGAAAGATTCCTCAAGGACAGTCTGTGTTTTGTATGGAGTTAGTATTTTTTTTCTAAGTTTGCACATTGAACTTTGAACTTGAATCAGCATGTTTTGGAGATGCTGACCTCTGGTCATTGTCTGGTTTACATTACTGTGCACTTTTTCTAGATTCTCTGCCCCCTTTCTCCTGAGTGGTGGAAGAACTGCCTGTATTTCTGTCCTGACCCAAACTTTGCTCTCCACCTCTTGGGAGGCTTTCCTCCCTCACATATCCTATCTTCTTGCTGTTACTGAAGTAATATCTCCCTTTCAATATTTCAGCAAACTTAAAATTGAATTCGTGCTGTATATGGTGGAGCTTACCTTTCATCCCAGCACACCAGAGGCAGAGAAAGGTTGATCTATGAGACCAGGTTAGCCTGGTCTGCATAGTAAACACTTATCTAAAAAGGACAAGTAACTGAAAAACCATGTCTTGATTAGTTTATTACTTTTTCCTAGGAGATTACAGCTTTTCCAAGGAATTGTCTTTAAACACCATTATTTATTTATTGAAGATTTTTCTTTATCAAAATGGACTACAGATATAATTTCAATAATTGGCTATTTTTATATTTTTTCTATTTCTAGCTACAGGCTATCTCTTGCCGCCTACAACTTCTGATTTTCTCTGGTAACAAGTACTTTGAACCTTTATGAATCATTCTTTCTGCAAACCCTCACATACACCTTTTCTTGCTCACTTTCAAACTCAGGACTATTTTTATGAATTGTTGTCATATACATGTATACAAATTTACATACATATATTTCTAAATATATAACTTCAACTTGTTCAAGGTGTTTGTTTTTAAGGCTGAAGCTTTTAAAATCATTTCTCTCATGTTTCTTAGTAACATGTTTATGCTGTTTGCTTGATACATAAGAGCTTTCCAGGTTCTCTGCGGAGGAAGGGGAAGCAGGTCTTTTTTATAAGCCTCTCCTGTCCTGGTTTTGCCCCACGTGCCTATATTATAACTATTAAAATTAATACTCAAAACATTATTGCTATGACCCTGAGTCTACTGTTTCTGCCCGAGACTATATTCTGTTTCTTTTATGGAACAAAGTTTTCCTGGGGAGTTACTGTATTTTTGTTTATTTATTTTTTAAGGTTACCTAACAAGAATTCACAGATGATTCAAGCTCTGACAGATGATAGGTCCTCTCTCAGGACATTCCAAGGCACCAAGTTATCCTTCTTGCCCTTTCTGCTGCCCCTTAGAGCTGTTCCTCCCTGTCTGAACTGACACTGAAAAAGCTCAGACACACTTTTCATTTTTGCTCCCACACTTTTAGTTTCTAAAAACTGGCACTGACCGCTTTAATTAATTTCCTTTTGAATTTCACCGTTCAGTGATTCATAAAAACGAGACCTTTCTTTATTCTTTTCTGGTGCCTTCTTGCTGGATTTTTGTTTATTTCTGGATTTCTTTTCTATCAGTTCAGCCTTATCCTTTTGTCTTGGAGGTTCTTATCAAGCATCTACTGATCCAGCTCTCGGCTGCTACTTAAGAATTACTCTAACTGGTGGTCTGGGAGCTGAGTTCAGGAAGGGAGAGTTAATGGTCTGGTTACATGGTTAGTAATGGAATCAGGCAGTGAATTGGCTGTTGAGGAAAGATAACTCTGGAGTGTGGCTCAGTATCCTTGAAATTTACCTGCTTGCTGTTTCTGCTTATTTTTGGGGGGTGGTCAGTGGGTATGTGGAGGGAGGGCTGGCCCACATGTGGATGTTTGTATTCTGGCTGTTGTTAACAGCCAAGAGCATGTTACCATTGTTATGTTCCTATTCTCTGTTCACCTGGCAGGGACTGTAAAGGCAGCTGTTTGGCTATGAAAATGGACTGGAGAGTAAACCACTCTTTTTAGAGACCCTCACTTCCTGTTTGCTATTTCCCGCTTTGTACTTCCACTCATATCCACACATACCCAATGCTCCTCAGTTCTGAGTCTGCCCTGGCGTCTTTTTCCTTTTGGCTGCTATGACAAGTGTGATTTATAAATAGTAGGAATGTTTTAGGGTTTTTATTGCTGTGAAGAGACACAATGGCCACATCGACTCTTCCAAAGGAAAACATTTAATTAGGGCTTGCTTATAGTCCATAATCATCATGGTGGGACATGGCAGCATGCAGGCAGACTTGATGCTGGAGAAGGAGCTGTGATTTATACATCTTGCACAAGCAAGACCTCAAAGCCTACCCCAACAGTGACATACTTCCTTCAGTAAGTCACACTTCCCTCTAGCGCCATTCCCTTTGCAGGCCTTTCCCCGCCCCCCCCCCAACTACTGAAAGGAGTTTCTGTTTCCAGTTCTGGCACTGGGAAGTCTTAGCTGGGGTGTGTGTAGATACAGCATCCGAAGGCAAGGGCAACATGCCTTGCTACATAGACGGCACCGCATAGCTGTGTCCTCAAGTTGCAGAGGATAAAGGGAACACTTCCATCCTCCAGGACAGAATGCTTATTGCCTGAGCATCACTAGCATTGCTGCACTTGGCAGCTAGCTTCAGTAGGCCATGTGCTGTGGTGGGTGTACCTCCAGGGGCATCTCTGTTGTAGTTTCTGTCTTACTAAATCAGACTTCGAGGCTAACCAGCATCTCCCTTGATTTCTTTGGCATTCCTTTGCTGCTTTTAAACTCTACCATTGGCCATTCTGCCTTTGCACATTTCCTTCATTTGTGTAGTGAGGTTTGAGTAGGAGGGAAGAATGTGGGAAGGAGGTATTCCCTGATAACAGTGTGATGTATTTTAAATTTATTTAATTGTTTGGTTTTTTTTTTTGTTTTGTTTTGTTTTTGAGATAGGATCATATCCAGGCTGGCATGAAAATCCCTGTGTATTGGGGATGGTTTTGAAGTCCCAGCAATCCTAATACTTCTGTTTGCTACGTGCTAGGATTATAGGCATGAGTACCATGTCCCTCCCACATGTTTTTGAAAAATTATTGTTTTAATTATTATTTTTGTTATTAGTATGTGTATGGTGTGTGTGCATGCAAATGTCTGTGTTTTGAGGGTTCATGTATACATAGGGAGGTCAGAGGGCAATTTTATGGCCCTACATCTCCTTTCACTTTTACATGGATTCTTGGGATCAAATTGAGGTTATCAAGCTTTGTAGAAAGTGCTTTTACCTGATGAGTCATTTTGCTGGCCCACAAATTATCTTTTTAAAGTAAAAAAAGAAAACAATGTTCACAGAATAAGTGCGATGGTCTTCCTTCCTTCCTTTTTTTCTTTTTAGAAATTAAAGCTGACCTTTTATTACCTGCTGTGTTGAGATCATAGTTTCATAGTTTCTCTGAGAAGGCCTGTGGCTGAGGATACTTAGTCATTTTTTCTTTCTTTTATTAATTGCAAACAAAACAAAACAAAAAAGTACCCCAAACAAGGACACCATTTTTGTAGTAAAATTTCAGTGCTTATGTTTCACAAGCCAAAGATGTCAATGACATCCTAATGATGCATTTCCTGTATATGGTCAGATCTGGAAATGCTACCTTATGGTGAACTTGAGGCATTCCTGGAACCCAGAGCCTAGCCTCTCTACCATGCAGCTCTGATGAGATTTTCTCAGACTGAGGCTGCTGCTGATCTTCCCACACATTCTCCCCAGTGGGAACTGTAAAAGCCTATGAGACTCTAGCTCTACTGGATTTGAAATGATGTATGTGGAAACCCTCTAGCTGGTCTCTGATTGAGTTAGTTAGGGTTGTTTTAGGGTCATTTAGGTTTGTTTCTGACTGCCTTCTTCCTGACGGTTCTTCATATTGTCCTTAGCATACTAGACTGTCTAGGCATCCTCCTTAGTGCTCTTCTGACATAGATACTACAGTGTAGAGACTGAGTGCTGCCTTGTTTTGTGTTGTTTCCATCAACAGACTGGCCCTACATTGCCTACCCCTTGGCAGCATGGGACAGCCTCAGCTTGAGCATCCCATGGAAGGAAAGTCAGTCTTTCTGACTGAGGACCACATTCTGGACTTAAGCAGTTCTGCTAGCCAAAGCTCTATGATTTCCCCCTCACGTCTATTTTAGAGTACTGGACTTGCATAGAGCATATCATGCTCTCTCTCTTTTTTTTTCTCTTACTCTTTGGGGGACCCACCACCCAGCCCTCAAATAATTACACATTTGGAGACTTATTCTTACTTATGAATTTCCTGCCTTAGCTTGGCTGGTTTCTAGCCAGCTTTTTTTTAAACTTAATTATCCCATCTACCTTTTGCCTCTGTGCTATTGTCTTTCTCTGTTCTATATGCCTTTCTTTGTTTCTTACTTTGTGGCTTGCTGTGTAGCTAGATGGCTGGCTCCTGGTGTTCTCCTCCTCCTTTTCTCTCTCCTCCATTTTTTCTTCCCAGATTTTTCCTCCCAGTTATTCTCACTGCCTGCCAGCCATGCCTATTCTTTCTTCTGCCTTGCTATTGGCTACTTAGCTCTTTATTAGGCCACTTAGGCCAAGCAGGTGTTTTAGACAGGCAAAGTAACACAGCTACACAGAGTTAAACAAAGGCAACATGAATGAACGCAACACATCTTTGCATCATTAAACAAATGTTCCACATCTAAAAATAATGATCCAGGTGTTCTTTCAACTCCAGATGAATCCTGCCCTTAGCCTCTCAACACTTACTCCTTGTTTACAGCAGCAGTACGAACTCCTCTGTCTGAAATGGCTAAGCAGACACTCTCAGCTAGAACAAAAGACTGGAGATAGCCAGGTCTATCTGATTTACCTGTGGTGTTGGAAGGGGACTGAGCATGCCTGGTCTGGTAGGTGTTTGATGTGTCAGGAAAAGCTGGAGGTGCAGCTGTGCAGCAAACACACTCATTCTTTGGTTTCCTCTGCATATGGCAATGTGGCAATGTTATATTTTTATCTTATGCAAATAGTTGCATGCTTTGGGTGTAGAAAATATAAGTCAGAGGCAGAGCTATTGGGGGAGATTGTTCAGGGGAGTCGTTTGAGAAGGGTTTGTGGAGGAAGTAGGATTTAAAGCCATCTTGGAGGGTAAATATGCTTGTAGGTTGCTGAGATATGGAACAGAGAGCTGCAAAAACATAGGCATGTGCAGGAAATATAGAGATGGTGGTGCAAGGCAAGCAAGTCTTTTAGCACACCTCGAAGATGTATTTGTGCTGGAGGGCTTCATGGGAAATACAAGAGTAAGAGTGTGGAAGGGCATAATCTTGAAGGATCATGAAAGAGTCTATAAAGAACAAGACTCCTCCTTTCCCACAGTCTTCAGTAGCATGTTGATCTAGGAAAATTAACATGGCTGCACAGAATGCATTGGGATGGAGGAGCGATTAGGACCTGGTTAAATTCAGTGAAGGAAACTAAGTGACCCAAGACCAAGGCCAGTTGGTACCCAGCAGAAAAGCAGGGCTGACACAGGGCTTTATTGAGGTGTAGTCCTTAGAGCTCTAGTGATTAGTGTGTGTGTGTGTGTGTGTGTGTGTGTGTGTGTGTGTGGTATAGTAGGGGAGAGGAGAGAATGGGCAGAGATGAACAGGAGGGGACAGCTCCAGACTGGACCATGGTTTGAGTCCTGTCACCATCTGTCTCTGCCAGGTCTGCTCAAAAGTAGCAGAGTTGCACTGGGCCTGGAATCTGGCCCATTCTCACATCCTATGGTGATGACTTTACCAGGCCTCTTGACAGCTGTCTCCTTGAGCTGAAGAAGCTATCTAAAGCTATCACATACATCATTTGATTTTCCATCAGGACTGGTGAATGGCAGGAATCTTCACACCTCAGGTATACAGGCTAAAGGACATTGAACATATTTATGATGATATGAAAATAGCATAAATATTAAAATATAATGACGTCAGTTCTCGTTTATTGGCAGTGGATATGTTCTCAGACCCCATGGATTGTGCTAACTTTCTATATACTCTTTTTCTTGTTATATATACCTATGATAAAGTTTGCCTTATAAATAAGGCATGGTAAAAATTGGCAACACTATGTAATAATCATATAAAAAGTTATAAACACATTCAAGAATAAAGATTATGTGGATGAAGTCTCTCCGTATGTTTAAAGTTTTTGATTCAGTACTTTTAGTTTGTGGCTGAATTACAGTTACAGAAGCCATAGACGGTGACTACAGATAAGGATGAGTTTCTTTCGGGAACCATGTGGTACTCAGGTGTATGCCATCACCCCATCTGACTACAAAGGGTAGACATTTGCTTTTTATGAAACATGGGCTTGCTATTAGCCTGGACTCCAGTTCTCCATCCTCTCTGGCTTCCACCTCTGAGTGCTAGGATTACAGGTGCACGTCCCCTGTGTACAAGGAAGACATTTTTTTTTTCTTTAGATCAGAGGTAGTTTATTCAAATCCCATTTTATTACAAACTATGGTTATTAATGTACATGTTTGGCAGTCTATTTTTTATGTTTTCTTAAATACCAAATGTCAAAAGCAAGTTGAATCATGTCATCAGAATTTTTTTTAATTTATTTTGTATTTATCAAGAAAAACAGTAAAATGAATTTAAAATGCTGAGAAGTTAACAATAACTATAAAGAAGATCCAAGCATTATTGGGTCAGTGGGACCATAGGACTGTCTGCTCCCTGCCCAGGGAGGGGATGGGGAGTTGCGGAGAAGAAAAATGACCAGATGTGGTGGGAGGGGGAAGGGACCTTGAATAAGGATATACAGGGATGGAAAAAAATTCAGAGGGAAAGCTGCACACAAAGTAAATATATGTGTAGCAATCTTATTTGCATTACCACCCTTGATATGTCAAGGAAGACATTTTTTAATTGGCCATCAGCATAGGAGAAAATGAACATCACTCTAGATTATTTGGGCTACCCACAGTAACTCCTTATAGCAACTTAACTTGGAAACATTTATTTCTGGGTCTTTTATAATTCTCAGTCTAATTTTAGACTAGATGGTCATTCCTAATCCTAGCTCCCCAGTATAGACCCTCTGCCCACTGGTGACTCAATTTTTTTTTTTCAGAATACATGTGAAACACTTTATATATAGGCCCTTTCCAGGCCTCTTCTTCCTGAATTGGCAATTTTTTAAATAGAATATGGAAGAATATTAGTGCATTATTCAAGGTTCAGCTCTGCTATCATTTCAGAAAGCCTTTAGTGACTATATGCATGCTACCTTGTTTTCATGTGGCCCTAGCTGAGTGTTCTTCTACTGCCCAAACATTCTCTTCATTGTCTCTGATACGTCTTGTAGGGAACACTATTTTAGGTACTGGGGATGTCTGTCTATACTGGGGATGTCTGTCTGCACTGCGGATGTCTGTTTACACTGGGGATATCTGCCTACACACGTTTACATCTGCCTACAGATGTCTGTCTGTACTGGGATGTCTGTTTGTACTGGGATGTTTGTCTGTACTGGGATGCCTGTCTGCACTAGGATGTCTGTCTCCACTAGGGATGCCTGGCAAGACTGGGAATACCTGGCTGGACTTGGAATGCCTGTCTGCACTGGGGATGCCTGTCTGCACTGGGGATGCTTGGCTGGACTGAAGATGCCTGGCTAGACTTGGGGTGCATGTCTGTACTGGGAATCCTGGCTGGACTGGGGATGCCTGTCTGTACTGGGGATGCCTGGCTGGACTGAGGATGCCTGTCTGTACTGGGGATGCCTGGCTGGACTGAGGATCCTGTCTGTACTGTGGATGCCTGTCTGTACTGGGGATGCCTGTCTGTACTGAGGATGCCTGGCTGCTGCTGAAGCTGGAACTTGTTGGTTTCATTCCACTCAAAACATGTGTTCAGTTCAAATGAAAGTGAAGGAATTCTTCTCCAGTCACTGCTTTTGAATTACATGGCAAATTTGCTTTCATCAAAGGATTATGCGGCTTAGAAGGATTTAGGTAAATGTTTGTTCATCAGGCTGCCACATGATTCTCAATTTTTGTGGAGCATTCCTTTGGGAGCTCTTTCTGTGTCTCTTATACATCATGGCAAGTTCCCTTAAAGGACAGATAAGAAATGGCATCAACTGTTTGCAGATTCTTTTTCCAACTTTGTCACTTTAAGGAAAGGCAGCATGTCATCAGAGACATCTCTATGCTGTTTCACTGTGATTTCAATGAAATTGATGTCATTTCGAGAAGGAAGTGTCCAAGTATCACTGTCCAAATTGTAGTGTGCAGTGATGTGGGGAAGCATACACTGGATTTACTGTTTTTCTTATAAACTACATCTATAGAAAGGGAGTGTAATATCTTTAGAGGGTTTCACTGTATGGGGTTAGAGTGACAATTTATTTTGCTGTATGAACAGTCAATCTTGAGGGATGTATTGGAAGTCTATTTATTTGGCACCTCAATCTAAATTTAGTGTTTTGTCTTCTTTCTTTTTAAAAAATTACCTTTTGTGGCCACATGGTGTTAGTATTGTTTACTTTTGGGTTGCCCTGACCCTGGCACCCAGACAGAGACCCCTTTTTGCCTTTTCTCTCTGAGGAGCAGCCTGGGAATAGTGCCTCTTTCCTGTGTGCCCACATACCCTCACAACATGTGTGGTACATGAGGGTCCTGATACTTCATTATAATTTCATGGATAACAATTAACTGCAGTGAATAAAACTGCCACATGGTGACCAAGTATTCTATGGCTGTTTCACCCTAAATGGATGTGTGTCTAGGAAGCCAGGAATCCTGCCTGGTGTTAAAATCAGTTTCTTTGGTGAGGGTTGAGAACTACACTTGTCTGTGTTATAAGAATAAATACTGACAATGTAGTTAGGAATTATTCTGGTTCAGTAAAGTGGTAGTTGTTGCTTCTCCTACAGGATCCATGACTACACTAGGCCCTGGTAGCTGACTAGAGTTCCAGTTCCAGGCATGATTTCTCTCTTGTTGAGTGGTCCTTAAGACTAGTTAGGGAGCTGTTGGTTACTGCCAAGGTATGCATGCCACTGTTGTACCCTTAGGGTTATTGTTGCATGCTGGCTATTGTTGCAATTTAAAGCATCATAGTTGGGTAGGGGTTTTAGTGCTTCTCTCCCTTGGAAGCTTGCATGGTGCCTTTTGGTACTTTGGGATGGGGGGAGGGATTTCAAGTTAGATCCACCTAAGGTTCTCTGGGTCCTTGCCCAAAGTACATAGTATGATTAGCAATACAGACTTATTGTCAATCTCTGGGAGCCAACCAATGCCAACAACAATAGTCTCTGTTTTTGGAGTCTCTTGGGCAACTCAGACTCAAAAGGAGCTTCTCATGTTTAGTGTTGGGGCTTTTGTTAGATGGATGGGAAGATTTAATTCAAGGTTCAGCTCTGCTATCATTTGTATTCAGCTCTGTATTTGTATATGCAAGCCTATATGTATTATATGTAATAGTAGGTAAATAGTCAATGGTATGATTTCTTATGACCTTTTCAGATGTTCTTACTGTTATTTTACCTCCTGTCTCCTTTTCCATTCTTCTCCCTAGTTAAAATCCCTCTCCATGTTCATCTTTCCCTCCTTCAGCAATGGTCCCTCTCTACTGCTCTGGTTCCTGCAGTTACTCCAGGTTATATATTCACATCGAAAGACTTGGGGACGATGGCTGTTGTTAATGTTTTCATGTTTGTGTCTTCGACTCTGTTCTATTGTTCTACATGGCTGTTTTGGGGCCAGTACCATATTGTTTTATTGCCGTTCCTCTGTAGTGTATCTTGAGATCAGGAATGGTAGCCCCATCATCACTGTTCATTTTGCTCAGGGATGTTTTGGTAATCTGAGGTCTTTTGTGATTCCATAAGAATTTTAGGATAGTTTTTTGTTTTTCCTATTTGTGTAAAGAATGAGACAGCAATTTTGATTGAGATTGCATCGAATATGTATATTATTTTTGTTAGAATGGTGATTTTTTTTCCAGTATTAGTTCTACCAATCCATGTGCATGAGTTATCTCTTCACTTTCTAGTGTTTTTCCCTATCTCTTTCTTCAGAAATTTAAAGTTTTTACTGTACAGGTCACTGACTCCTGTATTTAGGTTTATTCTTAGATATTTCATTTTCTTCAAAGCTGTTGTGAATAAAAGTGTGTCTGTCCATGTTTTCTTTCTCTGTATTTATTGTTTGTGTAAAGAGAAACTATTGATTTTTGCAAGTAGATTTTGTATTCTGCCATACAACATAATAATTTGTAAGTCTCAGTATTGGTCATTTTGATCTTGAAATTTTGAAAGGTGAATTTGTTTTTGTTGTGCTGAAATTCACGTCAAAACTAGTGTATTATCCTTTTCCATGAGAAATAACATGTTTCTATGGCAGTTTCTCTAAATGTGTATTCTGGGAGAGGGGTTGGACAAAGAGTTTAACTGCTTTTCTTATTTTTTTTTATGCCTAATTTTATGGTACTCCTGTTTCTTTTTAATAACAGCATGGATCTCAGCCTCTTCCAAAATAATTCTATTGCTGTCTTTAAAAATGGAGATTTTCAGAATTTGCCCTAAAGGCTGTTCATACCATTAATGGTGATGGTGGTAGTGGAGATGCGTATTCTTCAGATGATGCTGGCTGAGGTGCTGTGTGAGGCCCACTCCTCCTTTTCTTCATGGTTTGAGTGACAGGATACATAGAAGGTAGACTTCTGATCTCCTTTCTTGTTTTTCTCAAGTTGTAATTTGGATAATTAGTGGAACAGACCAAGTGTGAGTGTGTAGTAATGTAGTTTCTCACAATCACCCTGCTAGCAAGCCCAGGACAAAGCCTAGCCCTGAGGTCTGAATCAGCAGTCCCAAATAATCACAAATCTTATATTAATTACATGTTATTCAAACAAACAAACAAACAAACAAACAAACAAACAAGAAAAAAGCAAAGCATGTCCAAGCTGCAAACCACAACCACTGAACAGGTTGGGATCAGAAATACCTTGTACTGACTCCTTGGATCCCACGCCCCCTAGAGGAACTCCTGACTCACTCTTGTGGGGGGGTGGTGGAAACTGGATCAGCCAGGAGTAGAGACTGAACTAAGCAATATTGGGTCCATGGGATTTCGGGACCGCCTGCCCATGGGGGGGATGGGGAGATGTGGAGAAGAAAGAATAACCTGATGTGGTGGGAGGAGGAAGGGACCTTGAATAAGGATATACAAGGATAGAAAATGTGACTTCTTTGTTCATAATAATAAAATGAAAATAAAGAAAAGAAAAGAAAAAAAATTACATGTTATTTAGCCTATGGCTCAGGGATATTACTTGCTAATTCTTACTTTTAAACTAACCCATGATTAGCCAAGTGGCTTAGTACCTTTTCTCAGAGCAGCATTTCATCTTCTTTCCTTTGCATCTACCTGGAACCTCTTCTTTGTTCTTCTTCTTCCCAGAGATTCTTCAGTCTGGCGGCCTCTTTCATACTTCCTGTCTGCCTTCTGGCCAATCAGCATTTTATTGAACCTGTAGGAGGGACAAATATCTACAGTGTGCAAGAGTATAATCCCACAGTAGGGGTGACCCCTTCTCGAAATGAAAGCCTGAAAATTGAATACAATCTTAAATTTATTCTTATAGAATAGCAAGCCTTCTGAGTTATCTGTAAACCTTTCCGATTCACATATTTAGATTTGTTTTGATTGTCTTTTGAAAAGTCTGACAGAATTTAGTTCTCAAAGGACAACCTAGAGTTTAGAAATCTAGGCTTAGAGAATATATTATTTATATTTGTTCATTCTCATAAAGCAGTAAAATTTAGGTCTCTGTCTCTAACTCACCCCCTGGTGAGTTAGGCTTCCACTCTGGGCTTTGTCCTGGGTTGGCTAGTAAGTTGACTGACAGACTACATTAGTGCCTCATACCCACCTTTCCTTCTGTCCAGAGGGATGTAAACAGTAACCCTAGGAATCTGTTGTGGTGGGAAGGCTCTGAATTCCCATGCCATATTCTTAGTCTACTGGCCATGCATTCTGCCCCCTTACTTGGAATTAGTTTATTTCCACTTGCTGAATTTCAGTCTCTCTTGGATACTTCTGAATTTGTAGAAAGGTGATGACCAAGCTTATAAGAGACTCTCAAGGACTGTCGGATGTGTGACATAGATTTGTCTTGCCTCTATGTAGATTTTTCTTGTTCTCCTTCGAATTTGCACTCTGGCTGTATTGCAGGGAGATCAACACAAACCAAGTTACCACTAGTTCCCAGCTAAGGATTAACCAAACAGACACTTCCACTCCAGTTCACTTTCGTGTTTGTTATATTTGAGAGCAATGATTGAAGCTGATCCCAGAGAGACTACAGACCCTTGGCTGAATTGTGGTCTGTTCACTGACTCTTCTTCTAGGGTCTTGGTGATAAAGGTTGTTAGCTATTTGTGTAAAAGAACCTAAAAAATTTTAGGTGGTGTTATTTTTGAATTAGGAGTTGTTAGAGAAGAAATAAAAGTCTTGAATTAATGCTTATTTCTATTGAAATTAACCATTACTTTATAATACATTTTATTTCAAGATTTTTACATAGGGGCTGTTAAAATACTTAAGTTGCTTAAATGCAGTCTATCATGAAGATGTATTTTTCACCATACTTAGATGTGTCCATTTTTGGGTCAGAGTTCTGAATCATACTTAGAAGTGAACACTAAGTGGGGCTTGATAGGGATGATGCTAAGACTTCCAACACAAATTCAGACTAGGAATAGGCAAGGCTTGATATATGGTATGTTGAGTGGTCATTGGTTTTTAAAACTATGATTTAATAATAGACTGTACTCACATTTTAATTTTATTTTACTTTACTTGTTATTTTTTTGTTTGTTTATTTATTTATTTTTTTTTGAGACGTGGCTTCTCTGTGTTGCCCTAGCTGTCATAGAACTAGCTCTGTAGGACAGGATGGCCTTGAACTTACAGAAATATGCCTGCCTCTGCCTCCCATGTGCTGGGATTAAAGATACGTGCTTCCACCACCTGGCAGATTGTATTTATTTTATTTTATTTGTGTGTGTGTGTGTGTGTGTGTGTGTGTGTGTGTGTGTGTGTGTGTGTGTGTG
>PVIH01005027.1:0-32814 GCA_004025045.1 Sigmodon hispidus | reverse complement strand
GCCACCTCATGAGGGTGCTAGAAACCAAACTGGGGCCCTGTGGGAAAGCACCCTTGGGTTGTATTAATATTAATTCTTCTTATTATTAACTTATTCCTTTTCTGTGATTGAAACTAATGCCATTGGATGACCCAAAGATGTGGCTGACTTCATTGATAAATTTATTGTAAAGGATTGATTTGTATGGGGGCTCTGACCATATTTTTGTCTTCTGATCAGTGCCCATCTTAAAAGTCACAGTAAGGGCACAGGGCAGATGATTGATTAAGAGGTAGTACTACTCCTACAGAGGACCTGAATTAGATTCCCAGCACCACCTGCATCAGGCGGCTAGTAACTGACTGTAACTCTAGCTCTAGGGGATTTGACACCCCTTTCTTGCCTCATGAGCACCTGCACATAATTTAAAATAAATACTTTAAAAAAGAGTCTCAGGAAGAATCTATTTCCTTGTCTATTTATTTGTGGACTAAAAAAGCAAAACAACTTAAATATATAGTATTGCCAAGGTCCTAGCTCAATAGCAAATATTGGAATTTTATTGAAATCTGGGCAGTCTAAATTGCCCTCAGTAGTAATATGTTTCTCAATCTTTAGAGCCCGGGGAGCGGGGGAGGTTGAGGTGGGGTAGGGAGAGCTTTTTGGGTGAATAACAACAGCATAATCAAAATGCTTCTTGTATAGAAAGTTTATAACGTCATTCAGTATTATCATTTTCTCTTTGCAGTTTTATCAGGAGGACCGTTGCCTCAGGGACATGAGTTTGAACTGTATGAAGTTAGATTTCACTGGGGAAGAGAAAACCAACGTGGTTCTGAGCACACGGTTAATTTCAAAGCTTTTCCCATGGAGGTAAGAATAATAATCTTGTAAAAATCTCATTACTTAGTAAAATCCTTAGCAATTTACTGAAAATGCTTGTTTTGAAATTTTAATTTTATGTTTGTGCTAAGATGAAAGAGTGCCTAATAAATGCCAGCAAAGGAACAGCTAATGAGTCCACCCACCCTCTTCCTGGACCCAGAGTGCACAGGAGGGTAGGCCACAGAGTCATCAGCACTCATGCCTCCTTGGGTCATAGAGAACACACACACACACACACACACACACACACACACACACACACACACACAAACCCTCAAGTATTCCCTACAACCATTCTTTCCTTGTGAATTTATATACATTCTTTAATACCCAGCTGAAGTATTGTGTCTCCTATTGTCCTTTTTCTGGGTTCTTTGCATATGTGGAATTCATCATCCCCTTTCTAATCTCCCAGTGGACTTGATAGTTTCCTATCATGCATACGCTCATCCCATGGACTGACTTCTTTGGCTATGGTGAGGACAAGGTCTCCTATTCATTCCAATTTTGACTTTTATCATGTACCTACTGCCAGGCTCCTCATGAGAGTTGATGAGTTAGTGGAATATTCTTGCTGGGGCAAGACCTGTTTGCATTTCTTTCCATAAGAAATCTCAGTTCTCCTCAACAAGCAGGTGGATCATGTCTCCCAGACTCTGCACTTGTCCTGTTTCTTTGCTTGGATTTTCCACCTGCCTCTAAGCTGCCTTGCCATAGACCAAAACAGTTTTTTATTAACCAATGGTAATAAAGCATATTCACAGTGTACAGAAAGACATCCCACATCACAGAGATATGGGGGAAATGTGCATTATGGAGCAGCTCACACTGCAGACAAGATTCTGGCTCTGCTTGTCACACAGTTCACAGCCTTGGGGAGGTTTCATTATATTTTAGGGTTGGTAGTCTGGGCAACCAGGTAGAATTTTCTGACCTAGTGTTCAGGTAGGGTTAGCCACTTGGTGGTGTTTTAAGTTCCCCATATCATTAAGCACAGAAAATGGTTTATTTTGAGTGAAGATTAAATTTTGACAGTGAGGCTTGCTTCTTTATTTATATTTGGGATAATAGAATTACTGACATATTTTTTCTACTGTTTTTAAGGAGTGATATTTATATTCTTTGTTATCCTAGATTATCGTTGATACAGTTCCAGGGAAAATACTTTCATCAGTCACGTCTCATTTGCTTTACTGTGTTCTATTAGTGTGCAAGTGCTGTGGTTTCACAGGATATAAAGGACGATTGCTGTGCCACAGCTCTTAAAAATAAAAGATATAGGACCCAGAGAGATGACTCTGTCCTTAAAAGCAGCCACTGATCTCAAAGAGAACTCAAGTTCGGTTCCCAGTCACCCATGTCAGATGACGTTCAGCTACTTATAACTGCAACTCCACCCTCTTTTGACCTCCTTTATATATACATGTGTGCACGCACACACATAGACACACACACACACACACACACACACACGCACACACGCACACAATTAAGAACAAAGTTTAACAATCTTAGAATGAAGGATGGAGCTGGTGCTCCCTTGGTGTGATAGCAGAGAGGAGAAAGTATGCCAAGTGGGAAAACATTCCAGGCTCTGTAATGAGATGGCTTAGACAACTGATCTCCAGTCCTGCACAGCCAGTACGATCATCTCTAATGTGAAAATGTAGCAAGCAGGATGGAAGAAGGTGAGGGGACCAGGTGTTCTTTACACACAAGAATGGTTTTCACTTTTCCCCTTGAGAATCCTGTGCATTGTTTCTTCTCTCTTCCGCCCTTTCCTGCCCCTTCTCTCTTTTCCGCTCCTCTTTTATCTTGCCTTTTTGTTACCTTTCTTTTGCCTCCGTCCTCTTTTTTTCTCTTCTTTCCTTTTCTTGTCTTCTTTTTCCTCTCTTTTATTTATTTATTTTTTTGTGGATCCAGGTCTGGGACCCAGGGTCTGCATCCTAGACTCATGCTCTACCCTTGAGCTGCATCCCAGCCCTTTTGTGAATACAGTTTTAAATCTTCTTTAAAAGTAGTTCTCTGAGAATTCAGTCTGGTGACATTTCCTCTAATAGTTTTAGACTTTGAAACCGTACATAGGGTTTTTGATCCACTTGAAGTTGGTTTTTGTGCACCATGAGAGATAAGGATGCATTTCACTCTTTCCCTGTGGAACCAGTATCTTTTCTCGAAGAGGCTGCCATTTCTCCAGCGTGTGTTACATCTTTGTCAGAAATCCTGCAGCTGTAATTGTGTTGGTTATTTCTCAGGTCACTGTTCTAGTTCATCAATCTACATATCAGTTTTTGTACCAATAAGAGTTTTGATAATACAAGTTTTTTTGCATAACTCAAAATCATAATGGGAAGATATTTACAGCATTGTTCATTTTTACACAGGACTGCCTTGGCTACCCAGGATCTTTTGTGCTTTCTATTATGATGGATAGCTTAGCAACTTGATGGGTATTACATTGAGTCTGTGAATCTGTAGGATGCTTTTGGTAGTAGTCATTTTTATAATATTAATTCATCTAATCCATGAGCATGAGCAATCTTACTGATTTCTCCTGTATTTCTCAGTTTCCTTCATCAGTGTTCTACACTTTTATTGAAGGTGTCTTTCATTTCCTTAGTCAGTTTAGGTTTATTTCTGTTTTTTTCCCCTCCCTAATTGTGACTGTGATTGTTGCCCTGATTTTGTTTCTCAGCCTGTTAGTTACCGGTATGTAGAAAGGCTACTGGTTTTTATATGTTGATTTTGTATTCTGATACTTAGATGAAGGCATTCATCAACTCTACAAATTTACTGGTGGCTCTTTAGGGTCTCATATACAGTCATATATATTTCCTTTTTATTTCTTTTCTACTTCCTTGGCTTGAAACACAGTCTTACCTAGTGTGGATACTTTTTCTTCTGTTCACTAGTCTATTTCAACTGTAGTTTGTCATGAATGGCTTTATTATATTGAATGATGTTTATTATATTAAACGATCTTTTAATTTCTTGATTCTTCAGGATCTCATGATAAAAGAGTAATGAATTTTGTTACAGGCCTTTTCTGTTTCTATTAGGTTACCATGTGTGTTCTAATTTTGAGTTCATCCATTTGATTTATTATATTTATTGATTTGTGTGTGCTGAACCTTCTTTGCATTTCTGGAAGGAAGCCAATTTGGTCCTGCTCAGTGAATGATTTTCTTGCTGTGTTCTTAAGTTTACTTTGCAAATGTTTTGTTGAGAACATTTTCAGAGAGATTGATTTATAATTTTTCTTTTTCTGTTGCATTTTTATTCCATTTAGGGGTCAGGGAAATACTGGATGATAAAAAGAGTTTGACTTCGTTCCTTAAATTTATCTTTTATGCAATAGTTTGAGAAGCACTGACATTAGTTCTTTTTTAAAATATGTTAGAATTCAGCAGTGAGTCTGTCTGGGACATTTATAATTGAAGTTGTTATTATTATTACTGATTCAATTTTATTTATTACAAATCTGTATATAAATTGTTTGATGAACTTTGGTTTATTTTTCTAGATCATAATGTGCTTAAATTTTATTCCTTACTTTTAGATAATCCAATTTAATGATATGTACACTTAAAAATTTAATCTTATGATTCTCTAAATTACATCGGTGCCTGACATATGACTTAATTTTTATCTATAATTTGGTTAAGTTGATTCTCCTCTCTTTCTTTTAGTTAATATGGCTGGACTTTCTCAGTATTGTTTAGTTTTTCAAAGCTCTTGGTCCTTTTTCACATTTTTTCATATTCATATCATTAGTTTCCTTCTTGATCTTAATTATTTTTGCCTGCTGATTTTGTGTTTGGCTTGCTTTTGTTTCTTCAAGGCCCTAAGGCATATCTCATCATTATTTACTTGAGGTTACTCTGAATTTTTTATTTTTATTTTTACTTTGAATATTTAATGGAGTCACTTGTAGCTATTAACTTTCTTCTTTGGAGTGTTTTAATTCTATCCCATAGGCTTTGGTGTGCTATGTTTTCATTTTCTTTTAATTCTAGGAATTTTGAAATTTACTACTTGATTTCAATGACCCAGCCTGAATATATTTTTTAAGCTGCTAGGAGTCAGCCTACCACTGCTTCTGAAGTTAGCAAGATGTTTAATTCCCCCCCCCCCGACTTTTTGTCTTTTTGAGAAAGGGTGTCTCTGTATAGTCCTGGCTGTCCTTGAACTCACTCTAAACAAGGCTGACCTTGAACTCACCCAAGCCTGCTTGCCTCTGCCTCTCAAGTGCTAGGATTAAAGGCATACAGCATCATTGCCAGGAAATTCTTGACTCTTAGTTATAGCTCCTTTACTAAGCAAAGTTGAGAAAGCATGCCATTTGTGTACAGCTTTGCCATTTTACTAACAGCAGTAGGCTAGGGCATCCATATGCAACGGAATTACTTATTTATATTTAATATTGTTCTACCTTCACAGTTTCCACGCATTTAGGCTCATAGTTTTACATCTTAGTTTCAGGTGTCAATGAAAGAAAGAACTCCCACAGAAGAATAAAGGACATAGTTTTTTGTGAAGCCAAATATGAGTGACCATGGCTCAGAAACACAGATTTAGGTTACCCCAAACATCATGTTCTACTGAAGTAACATTTTATGAACTTTCCATAGTGAAAAAGAAAAGAAAGCCATATATCTGAATCAAGACACTTTTAAATGCACTGGTTTCTACATTAGCAGGTGGGTTATAGTAAGATTGAGTTGGTCACTGCCTTGATGTCTGACAACATTTTTAGCCTTTCATTTGGTGGAAAACTAGGTTTCTATTAAGTTAATGCTTTTCAAAAGTTTTGTATCTGTTCCAGATGTTGGGTATGTCTAGTCATGGGATGTTATGTGGATCACAGAATAGCTTTTTAGTAATTAGACTCTGGAGCTGCAACTGAAGTTCTAACCAGCCAGGCTTCACAGACACAGCTTCTTTCCAGGGGTTCTCGTCAATACAGGCTTTGTGTTTTGGTTCTGTCTTCCATAGTATGCTGTTTCCTTCCTGCCTGAATAGACTGACAGCACTGTCTGATTTCTGGCAAATCATGACCAGTGTTTGCACAGGAAATGCTCCTCTCATAACTCTAGGGGAGATTGTTTAGATTTTATAGAGCCCAGCATGTGACCAAGTTTTAGTTTTTCTCAATAAGAATGTTACTCACCTTCTGCCCATCACTTGAGATAGATCTGTAATTGATGACTATAGAGAATGCATGCTCTCAGAATAAACCAGAGATCTGAACAATTGGGCATGTTAAGAATTTTGTTCTCTGGATTCATCCAGGTTTATAAGTACTGGACCATAGCCTTCTGTCCTTCCTGTATGCCCTAAAGAACTATCCCCTAAATATAGAGTTTTCCCTTGGTTCATAAATCTTGTTTTCCAAAGCTATCATGTTACATGACATAATTTCAGAAACCTTTTCCTCTTGCTAATCTGTGGAGATATTTTTGTTTCTACTGCTTTTTATTAAAATATTTATTTGTAATAACTTTTGGCATGGGATAGAACATGTTTTATAATATTCATAATGTCACTATTAAAATTTAATGTCAGTATTAAAGTTAGCAATTAGCGTGGTGAAAATGTCAATGAAAACATAAAAACTTTATGTGAACATGTGAATGCTCAGATTTATATTTGTAAACCCAGAAGACTAGAGTAAGTATAAGCCAAAGATATGTCAAGCACACAAGACAGATTTAACCTTGTGATAGCCAATAAACTTTATCAAGAGATTTCATGAGCAAAGCAAAAGATAAACACAACCAGAAGGAAAAGAAGACAACATATAACATATGGCTAATTTTCTTCCTTTTTAATGATGACACATAAAAGTCAGTGAGGCACTTGTAACCCAGAGTAGCAGGCAATGAAAGTCATTTAAAAGGAGTCGGTACATCATTCAGTCAGCTGTTGGCTATCTAAAATATACTTACTTTAGATATGGGTGACCAGGAAAATAGTAATGTCAAGCAGAAAAGAATTCTTAAGCATTATTGCTGGAAGGTATAAGCTGGTAGACCTTTTGGGAGAGAGCTATGGTAATGGTTGTAAATTTTTTTGTAATATTTTACTTATTCTTTGAAAATTTTATATGGTATATTTCGATCATATTTATCCCTCTCCCAACTCCTCACAGATCCTGCTTTTTTTAAAATTTCTGGAATATCTTTTATTAGATCCATCTGTGACTGTCTCTTAGAATCATCTGAATGTGTCAATTTTTTATCATTAATTTTGCCCTTTGATTATTTCATACATGTATATGATGCATCCTCTTTATTTTACCCTCATTCTGGTTGATTTCTCTCCTACCCATTACCCCACTTATTCCCTATAGATATCTTCAGTAAACTTATGACTTCTTGTTTTATTATCAATTCAGTTCAACCAGGTCCATCTGTATCACTCTGTGTTTAGAACTATCCATTGACTGGTGGGCTCACTAATGCAGTTGAAGACAATGCCTCTCTCTTCCCAAAATGTCAGGAGCCAATAGTTTTCAGTCATGGGAAAGGCCCACAAGGTATTGGCATGGCTACTCTTGGGCAGAACCTGTGTGGACAACCTAAGATTGTGTAGTGGGTTCGTATTACAGTTGGCTAGATAATATTTCATAACCCTTCTATCAATCATTATTCTGCTCCTACATTCTTTCTGCCTCCTCTTTGATGTTTCCTGAGCATTAGAAGGGGTGCTTATATGTCTTATTCAGGGCTACACCACTGTCATTTATCTTCACATGTGGGACAGCCACGAGTCTCTACATTCACTACTATTATCTTTGAAGAGAGGCCTCTCAAGCATTTGTCTAGGTTTAAGCACAGATGTTTAGGAGACAATGTATGTAGTAGGCTATGCACCATAGTAAGTTCTTCCCTAAGTCTACATCTCATTAGGCATGGGATTTTGTCCAGGTTTGTATTATTAGGAGGCATGGATTCCCTTTTTGTGGAGCAGGAGTCAAATCCAGTCAGCATACTTGGTTACTTCCAGAACAGTTGTCTGTATATCGCAGAGGATGGTACATCCTGACTGTCAGGCTAGTATTATAATTTATAGGGTCCAGAGTTGTGTGCAACCATTGATGCCCTTTTTTCTCTCTCAGGTGCATGTGTCACACATTCTGGAACCTTGAAAGCTTACTAGCTCAGTTCCAGCCCGATTTCTCCACATTCTACAACCCCACTATTAATTAATTAATTAATTCTTTTGAGGCAAGGCATATAGCCCAGTGTGACTTTGAATGCAAAATCATCGTGGCTTAGCTGCCTGTGCTCTGAGATTACAGGTGTGCACTACCTTGATGGGTTTCCATTTAAGACACTACTACACTTTCTCTGTTTCTCTTATTCCACTCCAGATGCAGCAGTGTTGCTGAGGAAGAGTACTAACTAATTCTGCACAGACTAGCAGTCTGGGCTGGAAAGTCTCTGGTTTAAGAATGGCTTTGGAGGCAGGCCAGTGGTACTGTAGTACAGACCCTTATCTTTGTTTTGACTATATTTAAGGAACTGATCTTGCTTTGTGTATGCCGAGAGGGCTAGGTGATGAATGAGCTGCATGCTAGTTGTTTATGAGACGTTGGATGTGGTGAGAAAGAATATTCTCATGCAGAGCATCGACCTTGACCTCTCAAAGGTCCTGTCCTTCCTGCTCCCTCCACTTTCAGACATGTGCCAGCCCTGCAGATGTCCTGCATTCCCCTTCCTCCCCCGGGGAAGTGGGCTGTCTACCATGAAATACAGCCTTGGTACAAACGACCTGGTTTTTATAGTCACTACTTCAGGGTAATTTTTGTATTTCTCTGAAAAAAGACACACTGCTTTTTCACAGTCATTTTTTTTTTAAATGCTCTGAAGAGTTCCCAGGGAGGGCTTGTCTGGTTAATGGAGAAATTATGGGTGAGTTATTTTACTTCCAGAAACTGCTCATATTGAACTTCAGGTCTGCAAATGTTTCCTAAGAGGGTTGTCCACTGACTTCCAAGGAAGTATAATATGAAGACTTTATGGTAGAATATCGTGGGAATTAAACATGGAGTTTAAATAAGCACTGCATATTTAAAAGGTACTTTTGAGATTAGCTATCCAAATGCTTATCTAACACATGCATCGAATATAACTGAATATTTACTGTAAACCTAATATATGGTGTTGAAGAAGTATGGAAACTGGTTAAGTAGTCCCTTTAAGGGAGGGCTGTCCTCCAAGGGGCACTTCTTCCTAGTGTAACAGATGGACACCCAATACACAAGCTATTTATGGTACCTGCAGTTTTTTTTTTTTTAAATTCTTTTGGTGCCCCTGCACCGAGCTCCCAAATAAATACACAGAGACTTATTTTTACTTATGAATGCCTGACCTTAGCTTGGCTTGTTTCTATCCAGCTTTTCCAACTTAAATTATCCCATTTCTCTTTATATTTTGCCTTTAGGCCTTTTACCTTTCTTTATTCTATATATCTTTCTTTCCTTCTTACTCTGCGGCTGGCTGGGTGATTGGCCCCTGGTATCCCTCTCTCCTTCTCTCATTCCTTGACCTTCTCTTGATTTCTTCTCCTAGTCGTTCTGCCTAACAGCCCCACCTATCTCTCTCTCTTGCCTAGCTATTGGCCGTTCAGTTCTTTATTAGACCAATCAGGTGTTTTAGGCAGACAAAGTAACACAGCTTTACAGAGTTCAACAAATGCAACATAAAAGAATGCAACATATCTTTGCATCATTAAACAAATATTACACAGTATAAATTAATGTAACATATCTTAAACTAATATCACAATACCTGCCTTGTGAAGGGTATGTCTGCAGCCATCTCACATGCAGAGATGTTGGGAAATGGGAAGTTGTGACATTTAAGCAGGCTATGAAACCAAGATCCACAGTGGATTAGTGAAGGTGAGGATTATGGTGTTTCCTAGGTGGAATGTCTGCTGTGCTTGGAGAAGGGTGTACTTGTCGGATAGCCTGGCTCTGCCTACTTAGCCCCTCCTAGATCTGGGGAGGCAGTTGGCTAGGCTCAGGATCAGAGCTCTCAGAAATACCCAAGAACCAATGTCTGTTTCAAGGAGATTTCCTCATAAGCCCATTCCTATGAGAAAAATCAACGTGTCTGGGATTTTCTTTGCATATGTAGCTAATACTTTGAACTGAGGTTGCTTTGAGGGAAGAGCAGCTGCTTTTCAGAGTAGTTAAGAGAGCTGCTAAGACAAACTCTGCAATCTGAACATCCAGCTTCTCTGATCAGCTTTATTATTTTTAATAAAATTTTATTATTTTCAGTGAGAAATAAGATCTCATCTCTGAATAGACTATTATTTGGTGTTCTGGTATCTCCCATGGGGCTCCCACATTGAGCCTCCTGGCTAAACTGACCACTGGCTTCTCTAGTGGTCACAGCTGTAGAAACTCTCTCTCATTTCAGCAACAAACAAAAATTTTATGTTTCCTGACTGATACTAAACACTTGCCCTTTTAATCCATGAAAACTGTGGTCTCTACTTTGGTCAGCATGTTTACCTTTTCATTTATTATAGTTTTTGTGTGTGCAGAAGCCTACCAAATTAGTAAATAGAAGATAAAATTATGCTGTTGAGCAAACAGAAATGTTCTTGGAATTGCAGGACTCTGTGAGATTCCCACCCTTCCTCCCAATTTGACCTTCTGCTTGGAAGTTTCCTTTGATTTTTCATCTGTAAGCAGCTTTTACTTCATCACTGTTTGAAGATACACAGAGGGTTGTTTTGTCAAGCTAAATTTGGAAGGAACATTTATATTCTGATTGATTTTATGATACAAAACAGATAAGTGTAAACCAATAATATTCATGGGATGTAATTAATCAATAATATTCATGGGATGTAATTAATACATAGGTAGTTGTAAACTTGAGTTCTAATGGACTAATGGTCTGTAGTGAATTATGTCTCATTTCAGTATGCTTTCAGATTATAAAAATTGATTTCAATATTTAGCCTGTAACTGAGCAGCTGGCTCTAAGCTTACATCTCTTTGTGCATATCTTTTATCCATCCATCCATTTGTCTATCCATCCATTCATTTACCCATTCATTCATCTGAAAATATGTTTCAAAACCTGCTATTTAGTCCTTTGACTAAATAATCAGGAGATGGTGATGACTGCAACATGGAACTTGTAGTTTTTTGTATAATGGGGAAGCCTGAAGCAATGTATATGTGTCCTCTTCACTTTTGTGCTAAAAGGGGGGAAGGGAGAGAGTGAGAGAGAAAGAGAGAGAGAGAGAGAGTATATATTTATATAACTGTTTCTGTGATTTAGAAAGGACCTCACCCTTTTAACCTGTCCATACAATATGTAAATTATGACCATTGGAAGCTAATGAGAGTACTTTGAAGACATATATGAGAATGAAAACATCGTTTGAGATACTGGTGTTTGCTAACCACACAGAACATCAACTTGGGTTATGACATGCACAGACTGCTGTGGGCTGAATTAACTTCAGTAACCTAACAAAGTTAGAACCAGTGACATTTTGGACAGAAAGCCATAAAGGTAAGAGTTAAGAAAGGAGATGCATGTGTGAACCAATGGGCAGTCCAGCAGGAGACTCTTGGTTTTGTATAAGCTCTTCAGTCTTGGATAAACCAGTAAACTGAGCTATTTCAAGCTTCGTGTTCCCATGTAATGGGCAAGAATTTAGCTCAGACTCTGCCAACCTTCCTGTAAATCCTACTAATAGAATGTTATGGGAGAATAGTGGGTTATGGACCTCAGTGGTTATGGTAATAGAATCTTTGTAGTTACTGTAGATAAAACATGCGGAATGTATGCATGGAGAAAACAGTAGAAAGCCTTTATTTGATCTTTGTAACTTCTCCTTCCTCCTTAGTTGAATACACTGGCATTTATAATCCCAATGACTAGGCTCTAGTCAGTAGCCATTTATAAGGCTCTCTTTCCTGATATCTTTATGATTATTATGTATACATAAAAATGGAATTTCCATCATTAGCTGTCACTAATCTAGAGTTGGTAGGGCCTGGGAGAATGGAACCAATAAAGAAGGGGGGGCTAAAGTTCATGCAATAGCCAACTTTATTCAGAGCATCAGACAATTTATACTCTGAGGATTAAGAATGACACAAGTAAGGTGTTAAGTCACAAGGACCAGACCTACATGGCAAAAGCATGGAGACAGATAACTAACAACAGCTGATACTTCTCACCCCTACCCTCTACACCTAGGAGGAGCATGGAAATGCCTTCCCAGAACAATTCTGTGCTCTGAAGAAACAGAGGCCAGGAGACTCTTGTCTTGTTTTCTTAGAGTGTTCTCACAAGGACTCAGAGTTCTCCTCATAGACTCTATTCCTGGACCATGTTCCAACAGGTTGCTATTTAGGTGAAAATAGCCCTTGCTCTAAGAAGGACAAGTATCTAACAGTACTGAGTTGTTGCTGAATGTGATGGTGTTAGAAGATTTTTTTAGCTTTTCAATAGTCCTTGTCTGACAAATATGCAAATTTTGCCTCAAACCCAGTACCTTAGTTTAGGTACTGGGTTTGTGGCACAGTAGCAGAAAACCTGCCTGGTATCACATAGTTTTCATTCTCAGGACTGTGAACAAAGGAAACAATAGAAAGCACAGTGATGTTTGTAGGATAATTGAATCTTTGCTAATTCTTGTGATTAAATTTTTTTAATTTTAGTTACATAAGGTTCTGTACAACAATAGTTCACTACAGATCTCTAGAACACCTAATTTCCTATATTCCCAGATGGGAAAACAGATTTTGGTGGTGGTTGAGGGGCATGATTTTCCAGGAGGCAGCTGGCCCTGGTCATGTGTGTTATAAGGTAGAGAAAGCTGTGTACTGATTCCAGTTCACTTTGTTTGTTGTTCTGTTCCCACATAGTGTTTAACTTAAATTCCTTATTGATAAACATAAAAACACAGTTGCCCCCAACAGTGTGAAACAGAGAGAAGCAGTAAAAATCCAGTAGTGTAGGGTCAGTAGAGATGATTTAGTGGGTAGAATACTAGCCATGTAAGCAAGAGAACCGAATTCAGATTCTCAACACACAATGATAGCCTGTGTTCCTAAACTCAGTGCCTGGCCACAAGATAAGTGGATTTCTGGAGCTCACCCATCCAGTGAAAAGACTTGTCTTATATACAGTGGAGAGTGACTGAGTACGGTACCCAGTGTTGGGATTCTGATCCAGTTCCTGGAGCCCTGGCCAATAGCAACCAACCTGATTTGCCCAGAATTCTGAAATCAAGCTCCACTTAAGGCTTCCCACCTTCAATTCCTTCTCTCCCTCCTGTTCTTTTCTCTCCTTACCTTGCCAGGGGGCATGGGTGCTCCCCCTAACATTCCGTGGCTCTCCTCTTCCCATCCCCTCATTATAATAAAGCTTATGTCCCTATCCCATTATGTTGTGAATCTCTTTCCCAAGGTCCTGTGAATCGCATTGTACCACTGCCTGGCTATATGGGCCTGGGGCCTCATCCACCATCTGCCAGCCACAGATATGCTGGAATATCATAACATAGCACCCATTGTTGACCTCTGGCCTCCATTGGCACATGCACAGGCCACCCCCCACACTGGACACACATGTAAATAGGATCATGCATACCCCCCCACACACTAAAAATAATAGTGTAAGCATTGAGAATGCCATCTACTCAGTTTCTCCTATGATGGTTGAATATGTTGCTATTAACTATGGTTGGTTATTTATTCAATGCTTTCTGAAACCATTCCATTAGCATAGTTAGGTATAGTCTATGGAAATGCTGCCATGTAAGGCTTTAGAGGTAGTCTGTTATTTAGAAGCCAAAAAGGATTAAAAAAAATAGAAATTCAAGTTAAATGTAAGCATTAACTATAAACAGAAGATATTCAAGACCATCTATCGGGAGGCCTTTCCCATTTCTTAATGTCTGTTTTGGAGACACCATAGCAAGTAAATGCTCTGAGCCCCACCCAACAAGTCTTCTAGATGAAGTGGCTAATTCAGTGGACTATTATATAGGCTTTAGCATTAGTGTATTTCTCTGGAACATTCCATGAGAACTCTACATTGGTGAGTCCAGTGAGGAGACCCAGTGGAGAAATCCAGTCTCTCCAGGCTCTTCTCTGAACTATTAAGAAATAGGGCACTGTGAGAATCCTTAGATGGACTGTAAAACATCACCTTTGCTGTGGATGGAAACACTCTGGAGACAGCACAGTGTGAGACAGGAAAGACAGTGGGGAGACTGGACAGTTGTACCTGTACAGTTAGTATATACACAGGAGGGAGAGGGCTGGCCCAGATACGCTAGTTAGTTAACTTCTTAAGAGTAGCTCAAATTTCACATAAGCTTTAAAAAAAAAGGAGGAGGAAGTAGCTATTTGTACTGGAGGAGTAAAGAAGAGGCTGGCTTTGTTTAGGGAAAAAAAAATCTCTCACTACAGAGACCAGGAACAGGGAAGAGATTTCTTGTTAATAGCACCAATTCATCAGATTTCTCCACTCACCCTTTAAAGCTCCATGTCAACCCCCACCTTGTAATGCTCGATGTCACCCACTCACTCTGTAAGGCTCTGTGTCACCCACTCATCCTGAAGGCTCCATGGTACTAGATACTAGAAAGAAGACATTGAATCTGGGAGTCAGCAAAAGCAATCTTATTTCCTTTATTGTAGACTGGTTTATTTTAACAGTCTGTGATCACTCGCATTCCTTTTAAAAGTTTCCAGGCCAGGCAGTATTGTCACATGCCTTTAATCCTAGCACTCTGGCGGAGACAGTCAGTGTCTGAATTCTAGGCCATCCTGGTCTACAGAGAGTGGGTCAGGATGGCAGCGGGAAACTAGGCAGCAAGGGAAAAGGACAAAGTTTCTGATGCAGGAATCCATTAGGAAGGAGGATGGTGGAGTAGTTGATGCAAATGTTTGTGTCTGTGTTCAAAGCAGCACCCCGTGAGAAATATGAAATGGAAGAAGACAATATTTGTTTCCAGTCACTCATGTGTCTGTTGGGAGCACTAAGAAAGAAATGCATTCGATATCTGATTGACACTAAAGGACATTGTAGAGCAGCCCAAGACAGGCTTAGGAAGGGATGATTTCGTGTTCACTGTTGTGCTTGGGGATGACATGGATGAGAAATGTCCAGGATGCAAAGATGTGTTCACTTTGCACAAGGTGGCAGACTTAGTAAAAAAATGGCTTTTTGTCTGATGAAAGCTTTTAGGATGTGATTGGTAAAGAGGATCATAGATCATGGAATGATGGATTTCTGCTAAACTCAGAGCAAGCTAGAAAAGAACGGATTTTGGAATTGGGCCTTGATCATGGGGTTGGAGTTTGCTAGATAAGTAAGGCTCTGAAGGCTGCTTATGGGCAAAGGTGTAGCATTATTTTAGGCAGAAATTCTGGGTGCCTTCCAGGGTGGGAAGGGCACTGAATATTCTGGAGGTGGGTTTAAAAGACCCTGACTCTAGCGTGAGGATTAAGACTAGTCTCTTGAGGAGACCAGGAGGTTAGGCACATTTAAGAAGGGGGATTGTCAGGGTGAGTGGGAATGGGGGCAAAGAGCACCAAAAGTGCTTCTGATTTGTAGTTTTGGAATATATGTTTTGAACAGTGAACTATGATGGGGTTGGACACAAGTTAAGTATGAGATTTAGACACATTCTGTATAAACCTTATACACATAGAATTTTTAGTGTATTTATAATGTACATAAAATAAAGGTTCACAGTGTGGAATTTTCTACTAGTGATGTTACATTAGCTTTGAAAAAGTTTTGGATTTTGTAGCAGTTTGGAGTTCCAGTTTTGTGGTTGGGGTGTTTGTCATGTAATAGAAAACAGTGAGGGAGTAAAGTGGGCAGATAGTGTCTGGGGCTAATGGATGGGTCGGTAGGTTTTAACAGTCATTCTCATCTTGTAACTGTTTATAGTGTTTTTAGTTTTACCCACTTTCAAATTGCACAGAGAGTAGTATTTGGAGATCCCAGCCCCGCTGTGTGTTGGTGGACACGCCCTTGGCCACCTATAAGGTGAAGACATAAACACATGTGAAGCCTGCTAATCTGTATATAATTGGAATCTTAAGTAGAACAGTAACCTCTCCATGTAAGTACTGATTAATTCAACAACATTATTAATTTTATTTATTATTAATTGCATTCCTTATTTTTAATTGCATTTGATTAATTATCGTATTAGTTTTGGGAGGGAGGGAGGGGGATTTAGCTTTAGAATGTTCCTTGCCTGTTTTAGTTCAAGTGTCTTAATTTATTTATCTCCACAAGAGAATGTGTTTTTCTCCTTTGGTTTCCTTGGCAACGTCTGCCACACTTTCTCTTGTCTGGTGATTTTGTTTAGAAGGGATTTATCTTGACACCTTTGTTTCCTAAAATTGCCACCACCCACTGTGTTGAGTGCTGCTTCCGGAGTCTCTATTTCTTTATCTGCTTCCACGTTCTATGGTATTTTCCAGTGTAGATATCTATATTTGGTCATGTTTCTGGTAGAAGAAGGTGTCATAACTTCCATATTTTCATATATAAAAAAGGGAAAAACATAAAGACTGTGGACTGGAAATGGCAATTGAGGAAGCATTGGCTTTCCCGAGTTTCCTGCATTTGCCTATAGCAAAATTTTAATAGATTTGTAATTTTGACTTACAAGTGAAAACTGGTTTTGTGTCAAGCTATATAGAATTTTACTTAAAATTATTAGAATTTGTTGTACTGGTGGTCCTGGTCCAGGGAGAGCTAAAAGCTTTTTGGGGAAACAAGAATCTTGCTTTTTGATTCCAGCTGGAGTTCTCTTTACAGTGAGGATGACTTTAGGAGCATGCAGATTTTACCTTTGATTAAATGAGTGTTGATTTCCCTGGGATGCTGAGATTTAAGAATATGGTTAATGACACTACCCTTCTCCAAATGCTCTGTTTTGGAGAAGTTTGGAAAAGATGGTATAAGGGCTGACCAAATATCCTGAGTCATTTCTTGACACGATGCCCAGTAAGCATGTATATAATACTTTTTGTGAGTCCAGTTTTTAGTGTGAGGCCCTAGGAAAATGATGTTATTAATAGTGCTGCTACAAGGAGACGAACAGAATCAGAAGAAAATTTTCAAGACCAAATAGCCATACTGATGTTGTGATTGGTGTTAAGCTTGAATATCATTAAAGTTAGCTTAATTCTAAGAATTTTCAGACTTGTCCATTTGTCTTGACATCTCAAAGAATAGCAATTCTTGGCAGATAGGTTTTTTTAAGTAAAAAAAAATGAGCAGGTAAAAGATTAAAAAAAAAATAGATGAGAGAGTTCTAGGCCACACAGGTGACAGGAAGGTCATCTTCCCACTTTGGAGACTTTCTGTTTGCCATCCAGAGTGCTTTCCATTCAGTGACCTCCACAGCTTGTCACTTCAGTGCCAAAGTTTCTATTCACATGTCACATAAACAGGGAGTCAAACCCCAACATTCCCTCTTCTTTAGCTGTGTTTTTCACTGTAGCCTTTTATAGAAATTTATTGACATAAATTTTTATAATGAAACATATAAAATATGTGCAGCTATGTAGTTACATATTGCTATGTATGTATAAATGTATGAATAAAGATAGTTCATAAGACTGTGCTTTAGCAGGTTTGGAATTAGGTGGTTAGGGATGAACAGCTGGTTAGAGACAGAAACTAGAAGGCTGACTCTCAGGTTTTCAGCAAGAAATGGCTGAAGATGTCATCTGACTAATGTGGGGTGCGTTTGTGCAGTATTTCAGCTGAGTTTTTGATTCACCCACTAAACATTTATTGGGTGCCTACTGTATATGTTCTAGACACTTTACAGTACTGGCAACACTTCATAGACAAATATATAGAAGTCACTATGCCAAGAACACTTTGCCTCTAGTGAAATTAACTTGGTCAGAGAGGTGACATGCCTTAGGGGAACATTGTTAAAAGCCAGGTGTATTGTTCACAGGACCTCCAATGGGATGTTGGCCTTGGCAATGAGAAAAGGTGGGGAGAGAAGGAACTGCAGAGTTCTTGACAGCTTCAACATTTTCTTGAAGATTAGAGGAATCCTGTTTAGAATTTAGCAGTTGCCATTTACTCTAAGAAGCCATATAATCCAAGAAGGCGCTTGGATTATAGATCTGCAATTCAGAACAGAGCTGACCGGAGTTATGACAAATGTTAATTTTTGTGGGATAATGCTCTTGTACACTGTAAAGATTTTCCACATGTATTTATTGGTTTAATAAAACATTGCTTGGCCAGTAGAAGCAGGAAGTAGAGGTGGGGCAACAAGACTAGGAGCATTCTGGGAAGAGAAAGAGCAACAGGTCAGCCAGATGCAGAGGAAGCAAGATGAGAATGCTGTACTGAAGAAAAGGTACCAGGCCACATGGCTGAACATAAGTAAGAATCAAGGTGTAATTTAAGTGTAAGAACTAGTTAGAAATAAGCCTGAGCTACTGGCCCAGCAGTTATTATAAAAGGAAGCCTATGGGCCAATTATTTCAAAAGTGACTGCTGGGTATTTGAGAGTTTCTGGTGGAACAGAAAATTCTGATTATAAATTTTCACTTATTTATCCATTTCAATCTGGTTATATGGAAATGATCACTTCAGAAACACACATTGTCCTTTCTTTACCCAGTATCATGGGTAACATTTACATTTTTAAGTTGGTATCCTGTTACCATTTCTTATTGGTATCACAGGCATATGTAATGTTGCTTAACAAGCCTAGCCATGCAAGACTTTGCCAGAAGGAAATTAGAGTCTTGATCCTAGGTAATAGCTGTTTCATGTGCCTAGCTGCCATAGTGTGGCCCAAACTACAACAGTAGCATATGTTATTCTTACTCACATCTCAGCCAATTCTTTCTTGAAATTTATTAAGCACCTCTGAGTAATAAATAAATATTGATGTAGTCCTTAGCTAGATATTTAGGAAATATTGATAAGGTGTAAAAGATTTGATATTTAGATGTATGATCTTAAAGTGGCTTTTGATGATAATTTTTTTCTTTTGTTTGTTGAGTATACATGTATGCATGTGGGATGCATGTGCAAAATATACACATACGTGTATATCTATGCACATATGTGGAGGCCAGAAGAGATTATCTAATGTCACATTCTATTCTGTCACTCTCTACCTTATTCTCTTGAGGCAGAGTCTCTCACTGGACCTGTAGGTAGGTTACTGGTAATCAGCAAGCTGCAGGAATCCTGTTTCTACCTCCTCCCCGAGCTCTAGAGTTTATAGGCATTCCTTGCTATGCCTGGCTTCTTTATGAGGATTCTGGGAATTCAAACTTGGTTCCTCATTCTTATGCATTGAGAAATCCCCTCCAGCCCCAAACAATATATTTTCTTGCCATCGATAATTGGTTTATATCCCTCATGCCTATGTTTTGAATACTGCACTTGATAGAAAATTTCTTTAGAATAGCTGTATGAAAAATCCTAAATCAGCCAAAAGCTCAACTTCCTCATTTAATTTTAAATGAAACCTTATCTTCAGCAAATACCAGGGAAGTTTTCTTTGAGATATTTGCATGCGGGCATTCGTTAGCACCTTCTACATCTTGTAGGAGTTGATTTCTCATAAGTAGCGGAAGAGGCAACCACAGAACAGTAAGAGGCGCTTTGTCCTACTGACCAAAAACTTGCCAGGACAATTCCAGTACTGGGTGATTCAGCTGCTCAGCTGTGATAGCCACAGACTGTTATCATGTCATTTTCGTTTGTTTATTTTTATTTTTTTTTTTTGGGAGATGGCAGTATCTGCCAGCCTCAGGTCCCAATAATCAGGCCTTAGACATAAGAGGAGGGCTTGTATTCATTCGCTAGCATTTTATGTAAACAGCAAGTCAGTGCTTAGGAGACTTACAGCCTGTGCTTGTATTGCAATTTTGGGAAACTTTTATTGCTCCCAGCCCTGAACCAGTTGTCTTCTGTCCCCTCTCCCTGGAGTTGAAGGCTAAGTTTCTTTCTCCTCCAGAGTTGCCTGCTTAGACAGTTCTTGTGACTAGATTGTGCCTCTGTGGGCTTTTCTGCCTTCTGTCCCTTAGCATAAGGATGTGGCGGCACCTACCACACTGCTCCTTGATATTTCAGAGCATTCTGTTGGGTGCATATGTTTTGTTGATCTAGTTGTACTAGATGTTGGATAGTTGGGTAGTTTTTATTTTGTGTCTCTCCTGAATAATGTGGCTTGTGAATATTGTATTTCTCTGTGTACATGTTTTTTATTTCTCTTGGGATTATATAGCTGGGAGATGAGTTTCTGAGTCATATGTTAACCCCCTTTTTACATTTTAAAAATTGCTTTTCTCCTTACCATGGCTTGTTTTCCATTTATGTTCCTGCCAGTAGTGTGTGTAGATACTGATTTCTCTCGGCACCCTGGCCAACATGTCATGGACTTTTTAACTAGAACTTTCTAGCATGTTTGAAGTAATATAGGATTGTGGCTTTAAGTAGTATTTTTCTGATGCAAAAATTATACTGAATATCTTCTCATGTGTTTACTGACCATTTATATCCCTTTCCATTCAAAGCCTCTTTTTCCCTCAGAACATTTAACTGGGCTTGATGAACCTTGTTATAAGACAGTTGCTTTATGTGTGAGGCCCTGGATTAACCCAATACCACAAAAAAAAAAAGAAAAGAGAAAAATAAGTAATTTGCTTTATTGTAGAATTGTAAATCTTTATCAGACAAATGATTTACAAATGTTTTCTTTCACTTCCTAGGTTAAATTTTTACATTCTTGGTATATCTGCAGTACTTTATACAGGCCAAATTATTGATTGTGTTTTTAGTTCAGTGTTTATTCTTCGTTTTACTTATTCATTCTTACTTTCAGAGACTGAGCTTGAACTTTTTTTTTTTAAAAAAAATATTTTTTATTATTATATGCATTGGTATTTTGTCTATGTGAGGGTGCTAGATCCCCTGGAACTGAGTTACAGACAGGAATTACCATGTAGTTGCTGGGAATTGAACTCAGGACCTCTGGAAGAGCAGCCAGTGATCTTAACCTTTGAGCCATCTCTCCAGCCCCTGACTTTGAGCTTCTAACTGTCCTCCTGACAGACCTTCCTGAGCATAGTAACTGTGCTCCACTGCGCTCAATTTGTTTTTATTTTTTCCAGTAAAAGTTTTATAGATAGTTGAAGAAACAGTCTCCAGATCATGAGTGTCTTAGTTAGGGTTTCTATTGCTGTGAAGAGACACCATGACCACAATAACTCTTACAATGAAACATATTTAGTTGGGGTGGCTTACAGTTTCAGAGGTTTAATCCATCATCATCATGGTGAGACATGGCGGCAGGGATGGTGCTGGGGATGGAGCTGAGAGTTAATACATCTTGATCTGCAGGCAGCAGAAAGTGGTCTGAGACACTGAGTATGGCTGGAGCATAGGAGACCTCAAAGCCCACCCCAACAAAGACACACTTCCTTCAGTAAGCAATACCTACTTCAATAAAGCCACACCTCCCAATATTGCCACTCCCTATGAGATTATGGGGCCAATTACATTCAAACCAGAACAATGAATGTATAATTCATTTCCTTTCATAAGGTGTGACTCTTTAGTTCCAGGCCCACTAACTAGTTATGTACTTGATGGATGTTTTTCTAGTAAACATATTTTTTATCATTTTTTTCAAACTGTATTTTTCTTAAGCCTTCTGTTATAAGCAGAGTATCTGTCTCATTATACTTCATCATATCTTGAAATCGCAACTTAACAGTGGTTACCATTTACCTAGTCAATAATTTTTTAATTAAGCTTTCATCACTGCTAAAGTCTTAGTGGCTGTTGATTAAAATTACCTAATGCTGCCGCGTACAAGCATGAAGCAAAGATAAAATGACAGTACACTTCTTTTTAAAAATCATCCTATATTTTTTGAGATCGTTCCTCATTGTATGGCCCAGGCTTACGTCAAATATGTATCCTCCTTTTCCAGCCTCCCAAATGCTATGGTTACAGGATCACTATTCTCAGCTTTCTGCTATGGTTTGAGATAGCAGAATTATCTTTTGTATTTCATTACTGTAAAGCAGACAGGTCCTTCCTTTCCTAAGGGGTACATATCAATGCATAAATACACGTATCAAATACAGTCTGGCTCTTCACTGACTTCTTTTGTCTAAAATAAAAATGGAATTTGCAATAAAATAGCAGAGGCATGCATCACTTAATACCACAGACATGTGAGAAGCATGTTGGTGGGCCACTCTGTGACTGTGGAAACTTTGGAATGTACTCACAACATCCCTGATAGTCTTACCTAGTCGTGGACACATAGTCAGGAGATTTGGTGAACAACAAGAGCCTTGAGCTGGCCAAGCACAGCATGGTGTTTCACAGGAAATGAAGAAAATCTTTAGTAGAAGTATTGCTTTCTAATAGTGAGGGATTGCAGCTCTGGGTTCATGTATAAGGCCTTGACTTCAAACCTTAACACTGTACAAACCAAAAAGCAAAACCAAAAATAAAAACCAAACCTAACAAAAAAGTTTAGTAAAGCAGAAATCAATATGGCTTTTTGTCCTGATAAGATATCTCATATTATGTATAACTGCATATACTTTTATATGATTGGCATTTGAGCTGGTTTTTTTTGGGTAACATCACTATAATTATAGATGGAGTCTTCTATGACAGCTATGATGTCACTAGGAGGTAGGACATCTTCAACTTCTTTGTCAACTTATAAACACATTATTTCCATTTCATATGTTATTAAAATTGGTATAGATTTTATGGGAATGATGTGCATAACTAAAATGATAAAGTAGAACTTATGTACCACACTAGTAACTGTGTCGACATGGGGACATAGGTCACTATCTAGACCCATACAAGCTCTGGGGACACATAGGTCACTATCTAGACCCATACAAGCTCTAGCAACACTTTAAGCACTTTTGATATTGATGATAATTATCCTGTATACTCTTCATTTTGTTAAGACTATGTCTGGTTATGTAGACCAGGCTGCCACCCTGGCCTCTCGTCTAGAGCTCTGCAACTACAGGATTGCAGGCATTACTACTACACTCATCAAATTTATTTACTTATTTATTTTTCTATCCTCTTTTTGGGGGAATGCTGGAAGGGCCTTTTCCATGCTGGGTAAGCACTCTGTGGCTCAGCTACATCTCCACCCTTATGGCAAATCTTGGATTGTGAATAAGGCATAGCATCTAGATATATTTCTTCATATCAACATAATCTGTGCAAAATTTAAATTTAGTGCCAGATAATCTATGTAAAACTTATCTGAATTCTGATTCATACCACCCATTGATCTCTTTACTGATTTGTTTTTTTAAACTTTAAATGTTTCTGTGCAAATTCCTCTTCAGCCAAGAAACCTGATACTGTAACTTGTAACTTCTCATTGTATCAGGAAGGAGCTGGTCTCTGTGTTTTGGATCAGTGGTTGCTTACACTCCCGTTCTATGGCATATTCTCCAGAATTATTTTATAGCACTTCATCATCTCTAGAACTATGGGAGACTTAGCACCTCTCAGGAGTGCAGTCCCCTTTAACTTGAAGTAAAGCACTTGTAATGTGGTTTATGGTGGTTTACTGAAGAATAGTTCTTTGTGCTACTCTGTTGAGCAACTCTCTTGACTTGGATTAGCATGTTTTGATTTTAAAGTGAGTTACAAAATCTATATAAATAAGGAAGTACTTCGTGAGAAAAGCATACATGTGTGTTTATCTAAAATGTTTTGTCTTCTGGTTAAAGCCTCCTTCTTCATTTTCATGTGGCTGGAGAGAAGAGAAGCCAAGAACTCAGCAGACAGACGATTTGGGAACAATTCTGTTACATGTCCTGCTGTATGTCCACGTGTTCGTTTAGCCTGTCAAAGTTCACTCCTCTCAATATTCTGAAGACAGGATTTATATTGTTGGACAGCTTTATGTTCATGCATTGTCTTGTGAACATCAGCTTCATGTAAAATGCACTCTACTGAGATTCCTAGGGGATAGTGAAAGCCCTGTTAACACTTCTGAAGGGCTGTATGAGTTAGACACATGCCATATCTTATTTCGTCCATTATATGTATATTTTTATGTCTATTTTTCAGCTGAATAATCAGGTCAAGAAGCATTCAATAAGTTGCCCAAAGCTACTAAGGTAATGTCTGAGATGAGGACTATCATTTTCTCTCCCCTGCAGGGTATGCCTTTCTCATTTTTAATAAAATGATTCTGATTTTTGTTTTGGATAATTGCAATTGAAAAAGCCCCAAGAACATTGTATTAACAGATGAGTCCTGTGTAGATAAATTAAGAATTAAAGTGAAGTATTGTCTCTTTTCAACATTACCAGATTAATTCATTTCAATGTAAATAGTTTGCATATTATAATTGGGTCTGAAATATTGTTTTAAACAATAATATTATTTGGCAATGTATGAGTATATAAACTTAGAGTTGGGTCAAAAACTGACTATAGTGTTTCAAGAGAAATGAAATCCTGTTAGATTTTCAAATTGAATTAAAATTGCTTTGCATGCATTTCTGGTACTAAAAAGAGCAGATATCTATAACTATTTTTATCAGCATACTTAAAAAGTTAATAAAAAGCAAGTCATATTTGTCATACTTGAAGACTGTGGAAAGATGTTCTGTTTAGACACTGTGGGCTGTGGATTCCAGTTGTATCCTGTGGGCAGTGATGGCCCCAGAGAAATCAGTTCAAGATAAAGAGGGAGGTGAGATGCCAGCTTTGGGGCTCTGACTCCAGTTAGATTTTTGTCATAAGGTTGAGTCTGATACCTCAATTAAGGAACAGATGACTTTGGCTAAGAGGGTGAGTTTGGAAGATTTGTGGAAGAAGCATGCAAGATGTAACTGTGTGTAAGGAGGAAGTGTTGGAACAGAGTTCTGGTCTGGATTCCATCCTTAGGGCTGAGAAACCAAAAAGTGGCAGAGGCTGTGGGGTAGTGAGGACTGTGACATATCAACATTAAAATACTTCCCAGGAGGGCTTTTACTAGGCAATTTAACATAGAGACCTAGCCTCAGTAGGCTGTTTGGGTTAAAGATGTTGATTTTGGAATCATAGGCATCAAGGTGATAGTTAATTCATGGGAGTAGATGAGGTCACCCACGGACAATGTGTGAAGGGAAGGAAAGAAAAGAGAATGCAAGATGGATCCTGGACAGATCCAGGGGCAGGGGGCCAAGTCAGAAAGCATTAGAGATGCTGGAGGTGGAAGGATGTAGGAGAGAGCCAATGGAGCATATGTCATGTAATCCACAGGCAGGGATGATGTGAGAGTGTGCATGGGGGTCTGCAGATGCTGCGAAATGAGCAAGGATACCAAGGCTGGACTGTGTGACACAGCAGAAAGACAGTCCTTGGGTGAGCCATTGGCTAGAGTAGTAGGAGTAAGAAATAGATTGTTGTATGTCATGGAAGGCATGGTCAGGGAGGGGTGAAGATGGTAGAAAGGCACATATTTAAGAAAAAAGGAATCTGCTGGACAGATAAAACACAAGGAAGGTACTGGGGGGTCCAGAAAGTTTTAGTTTTAGTTTTTTTAGTTTAAGGTGAGAGCAAGATACTCCTGTTTAAATGATAGTGAGAGAGAAGTTTCTTACAGAGGAGGGTAGGGTGGAGATGAACCAAATATCCTTTTAAGGTTAGTGATAGAATGGCCCAGGGTGTGGGCAGGTATTTCTGTCAGGAAAAGGACAAGGTTATGTTTTCCTCTTCCAGAAATGAGTGACCTTGTTATTAGATTATAGACAAGTGCTTGACTCTAATAATTGAGCTTTTGGGTTTGGGTTAAAGGCTGGTTCCTGCAAGCAGTGTTTTGTAAAGTTTGACCTTAATGCACATTGGGCAGGTCTAGTTCTCCATCATCGTTTGGGAGGCATTTGAGGTTATGAGAGATCACAAAGGCCTTGCTTTCTATAGTGAAAGCATCACTAATTATCTTTGAATTTTAAGAAAATTAATAAATAAGTTTAAATGGTATCATGAGGAAAATAATTTGGAGTGGCCTTGTATACTGTTATAGTTACCTGCCACGTCAACTTGATATGAAACCTAGACATACCTGAGAGAAGGAAAGCCCAGCTGAGGAGTCTCCACCACCAAAATGGCCTGTGAGAAAGTCAGTGGGGTCTTTTTCTTGACTGCTAATGGATGGAGGAAATCCTAACCCACTGTGGGTGGTACCATTTATTATGGTGTAGGCTGTAGAAAACTGGGAGCTGGATGTGAGCCTGGGGAACAAGGCAGTAAGCATGTGATCCTCTGCTTTGGTTCCTGTCTTGGCTTCCTTCAAAGAAGGGCTGTTGCCTGTAAGCCAAAGAAACCATTTCTCTTTACAGCAGCAACACAGAGCGAACTACATTTACCTTCAGTTGTCCCTTTCTGTTCCTTGTCCCTCCAAGACCCTCTGGCCAGCATCTGCTTATTTCCAATAGTCCAGGAGCCTTCCAAAGGCCAGTTTGGGTCCTCGCAGTGTCTTACAAAATGGATCATCTGGTCTCTTTTGTGGTGCAGTTTCAGCTCAGCTACTTACTGCCTCTACAGCTGCTAGCAAGATGGGCCACTTAGCCAGATGTACTTTTGTTTCTGGCATAGTCTCCCTGCACCCCTGGTCCTCCTTGGGTTGCACACTCTCCTTTTCTTCTGGATATTTTTTTTTTTAATTTTTTTTTAAACTTTTATTTATTTATTTATTTGCCTTGGTGTTTGCCTGGAACTGGAACTACAGACAGTTGTTAGCTGCCATGTGGGTGCTGGGAATCGAACCCGGGTCCTTAACTGCTGAGCCATCTCTCCAGCCCCTTCTTCTGGCTATTTTGTCTCCACAGAAAGCCTTGTCATTTGTCTTGTCTTTGTATGAATATTCATTCTTTGAATTCTACCCCATTCAGATTTCCTTGACCCCTCCCCCTTCTTTGGAATAAGCTACCACAAAGCCACTCTGTTTATGTTCAAGCTCTGCTGTCACTTTATTGGCTCTGTGACCCTAGAAAGGTCATTTTTACAATTGTAAAGATCATTTTACATTTATCATCATTCATTTTTTTTTTTTTTTTTTGCTTAAGTAAGTATTAGTGATTGTTTCCATTTCTGCTGCTAAAATAAAATCCTCAAGACTGGGTAATTTATTGAGAAAAAGGTGATAACAGTGATATTGGGGTTCCCTCTTGGGGTTCTTAATCTTAATCTCTTTAGGCAGGCAAGCTGTAAACCTTAGCAACTGTCTAAAGGAGAGCGGGGAAGAGCAGGGGAAAGAAGCCACACTATTGAGTTAGGCTAGCATGGTGGTCAGCCATGTGGTGCTCAGGCAGCCACATAATGGGGATGGCTTTCAAGAAAGAATAAGGAGACCCACATACCAGAGAACACATACTCAGCCTCTGGCCAGCGCTTGAAAGAAAAAGATAAAATAACACTTATACCAGAAAGGCGGTAAGCAGTGATCCAGCTGAACCTTATTGTGGCACACAGGCACTACACCAGGGGGTGGGAATTCAAGGAAGGAAAAATACCTTATCCCACTAAAGGAATAGTTAATTCTTTTAGCCCTTTAGCCCATAGCTCAGGAAGACCCATCTTGTTGAGAAGTGGTCCTTTAGTCAGATGATTGACCTGCTCAGGTACTAACTTATTTTAATTAATTAAAAAGTAAAATATTATATCATTTTTTCATTTCTCATTCCTCTTTCCACTCCTACATGTTTTCTCTTACTTTCTCAAAATCATGACCTCTTTTTCTTTGTTACTGCTGTGTATGTATTTATAAAAGCACACACAACCTACTCATTCTGCTCATTGATACTTGTGTGATGATTTCAGGGCTGACTACATGGTATTGGATCTGTGGCTAGGGCTTATCTCTAAGGCAGACAATTTAGTTTCTTCTTAGCATTCCTTAATTGCCCATAGTTTTTCCCCACCCCACTAGGGTTGAGGCTTTGTGGGCTTTCCCCCTTCCATGTTGGCGTGTCTATTGGGTTGTTTTTGTTCAGGTCATATTTATGTGGCCAAGTTGATGAGATTTCATGGGTGTACCTTTTCTGACATTTCTAGACACAACCTCCCAGCAGATTTCTGGTTCTCTGCCTCTTACAATCCTTCAGGCCCATCTTCCAAAATGTTTCCTGAGAGTATTATAGATGTATCACTTGGGGCTTGGTACCCCACAATTACTTGTTCTTTAAAAGTCACACCTAGCTGAGACACTTATGAACCACAACAACAATCCTAGGGATTAGTCATTCATATCTTGGTGGCAATTGTATTTAAGGCATGCTCAACAGGAAGGAAACGTGCCTCATACTGAAGCCACCCAGGGCTGGTGGATCTTAGCAGGGAACTATTACCCCTACTTCACTAAATCACCATAATCTTCAACTGTATTCCAAATGAAATGGAATTTTTATACCTACAAATACATGTAGCTCTTACCCCTTATTAAAGAAACTTCTCTTTTCATTGGACCGAGACGATTACAGAAAACTAACTGTATTGGGTAGAGACAATGGCATGTGTCTGTTTACCAGTGGTTCTCAACCTTCCTAATGCTGTCACCTGTTAATATAGTTCTTCATGTTGTGGTGACTCCCAACTACTAAATTATTTTACTACATAACTGGAATGAATTGTAATGTAGATCTCTGATATTCAATTGCCGCTATAAATTGTATTGTAAATATCTGATACACAACTTCCAAAGGGGTTATGAGCAGCAGTTGAGAGCCCTTGATCATAACAATTTCATCTAGCTCCCAGCTCTAAACCTGGGAAGTCCTCAGATTCTGCCTGGATACTGCTCACTGTTGGTGGGTGTTTTCTATGGTTGCACTGTAGCGGAAGCAGAGAGGGCAGGTACTTACACTTAAAAAGCCAAAGTGCAGGGATGTCTTTGCTCCCTAAGAAGCCACTCTTGTAGAAACTAAGACACCATAGGAAAACAACATACAACAGCAGGAGTTAGCTCAGTCTGCTAGAAAGACAGGCAGGCCTCTTGAAAGACCTAATCCCTCTTCAGTGGCCTCAACATCCAATAGCTGCTCCTATGGGTTTTAAACTTCTGCATGTACCTCGGGAGACAAACTATAGCCATGATCTTGATAGAGTATCCTTATAATGACTGATATAATACAGGGTCTCGCAGAGACTGACAATTTGGTTTTTCATTGTGCATGGATCCTTTCATCATTGTCTTCCATTAGATTGTAAGATTCATATTTTTATTTATACACACCTTGGGTGTTTTTGTAAAGAGATTTGAGATTTTTGTGTTTCTGTTGCTGAAGGCTATGAACACTGAAACCCTCAATGGGTGATATGGATGCTCAGTAAATGCTTAGAGAAATGCAGACATTGTTTTAGACCTCCTTCCTCAAGTGTGGCAGGCATCCCTGCTCCCAGGAAAGTGGGTTGTCACCACTCTTCACTGTGCTGAATGAACAGACCTAATCTCTGTGACATTCCACACCACCAAGAGCCTGTGACAGTCTCCTTACTTAGCATTCTTTTTTATGAAAAATAACAAATGCAGTATAGATCAAGTTACAACAGTTTAATTGCATTCACCTACAATACAAATCTTTATAAAGTAACTGGCTATTTCCTGGACACCCAGGAAACCAATGCCAAAATAAATTAGTTTGGACATATGAGGAAAAAGGAAAGCAGCATGCAATTAAAATTTCTTGTATACTTATATAATTTTTGCTTTATTTATTTATTTATTTATTTGTTTGTTTGTTTGTTTATTGAGATAGAATCTCACTATGTAGCCCTGGCTGTTCTGGAACTTGCTACGTAGACCAGACCAGCCTTGAGCTTACAGACATCCATCTGCCTCTGTGGCCTGAGTGCTGGGAATAAAGATGTGTGCCACCACGCCTGGCTTATGTACCAATTTAACTATTAGTAGTCTTCATTATTTTTCCATATAAAATCAGTTTCAGGGTTTTTGTTTTATAGCAAGTATATTTTTAACTGTCAAAAGTTTTCATTGCTTTACTCACATGATGGTTCCCATAAGCTTTCATGGTGAATTTCCTACAGGAACCTTCACATTGGGAGAGAGCCTTCGGATGTCACAATGTTGTATTCCTAACAGGGTAGCAATATGCAAGGAAACAAAAGGAAGTCAGTGTTTAGAGAGGAAACAATGTTACTCCAAAGCAAAAGTCATTTTATAAATTACACAGAAAACTGGGTGCCTTTTGAATCTACATTCTTACCCCAAGGAATAGTACAAATTTTGTTATTGTCAGAGGTGAACACAGCATCTTGCTTCTCTTTTATCTATATGATATGATTTCTAGTCAAGTTTATGCAACCATGACAAGTGGGTATCAGGTTGAGAGAGAATTTCCAGTAACTCTTCTCTGTTCCATGAGTCACGGTGACATCTGACTACATCTTGAAATGCACTTCATGGATAACAGCCATATCAGGTATTGATAGTGAGTTTCAGTGTGCTGCAGTAAATCCCCATTTACCTGTTGATGAGCTCGTGGAATTGGGTGTGACTCTAGAGAGAAACAATATTAGATACTCTGTCATTTGTGATGTCCTTTTTTGTTGAAGTATGTTTTTTGGGCCCATTTGGGCCCGGAGGTTTTGTGACTTGGCCCGCGGTGGCTTTTGACTCTAAAGAAATGAATTATATGTTTATATTAATTTTATATTATTTGGCCCAAGTTTTAAGTATATTATTAGTTAGCTCTTTTATCTTAAATTAATTTATTTTTATTAATTTTTTTGCCACGTGGCTCAGCCCGTGGCTCAATTTGTATTTTTATATGTTTTTTTTTCTGGGGGGTCAGATGGCTATTGACTAATTTTGTCTTTTTTTTATTTGTTTGTGTTTTGATTTTTTATTTATGTTGCTCTATATAGGCCAAATTAGTCTTTCATTTATAGCTTATAGAGAGTATTTTTATCACTTTTTTTTGTCTAATTAAAAAGGAAGGTTTTAATTTTTATATAGCAAAATTATATATAGAACAGCTTTTAAGCAGGAATTATAGTTATAATATTTAGTCTATTTGTATTTATAAAATTAAAGAGAATATTTTATTATTTATCTTATTATGTAAGTCTAAAGCTTTATATCTAATATATTTTTTAAATTGAAAAGAATTATATTTATAATTATTAAACTTTTAACTACATTAAAGTCTATAGAAGGATATAATATTATCTAAATAAGCAGGAAGTGTAACCAACTTTTAGAGTTTATAAAATGACAGAGATGACACTTGTTTGTCTGGACAGTTATCTAAAGATTTTTTGTAACGTTGAGGTATTATCTTTAGCTTTTATGGCCTAAAGTTTTTGGCATATTTTTTATGATGTAGGAAATTTGACACAGTTTATTAGTTGTTTTTTTTTTATGTGTCTTGAAGAATGTTTGACAATGTTTTTTGTAAAGTAGGAACTCGAAGGATTATTTTGGCTTGTTTTGTTAACGTTTAGAGGTCATTTTTTTATGGAACTTGCATGTCTAGTTTATATAGCATATTATCAAGAAGTCAATATCAGAACAGTTTTTTTTTTTAAGTGGTTAACTGTTGTCACAAAGTAAATTTTATATGAAGTTTTTTTAATGTCTATCATTTTTTTGAAATATATTGGTGTTGTCAGGAGCAGACTTGTCTTATTGTCTATAAAAGTCTAAGTTTTTAAAATAATTTAAATGTCATATTTTGTATGTCTTTGAAGTGTTTGAAGATTATTTATTTAATTGAAATATATCTTTGTATATCTATAAAAATTTAACTAACATGACTATAAGTTTGGTTATAATAGATGACTCTTATTAATTTGTAATTTTTAATTATATATTATAATTTTAAATGTTATATTAGTATCATATTTTAATCAAGAGTAGAAAAATATATATAGTATAACAAAATTGACTTTAAGTTTATATTAATAAACTAAAATTTATTTATTTTTTTAAATTATTTTTATATTATATACTTTTTTAAGATTGACTATGACTGTTAACTATTTATAATGAAAACAAACATTAATAAGTAATATTTTGGGGAAATTAGATGGAGTTTTTTTTTATTATTTTTTGTTGTCAAAGGGCAATGACGATTTTATGGGGTTTTGAAGTTGGATTATTTTAACTGGCATCTTGGAAGTTGATCTTTTTATTAGAGAATTTTAGGTGGCCTTGGCAAATGGAACAGCATTTGCCTAGAACTAATTTATAGGTTTTGATCTTTTGTGGAGACAAAAGTAGAAACTCTTTTTTTAAGTAACATATTTTTATAAACAGATTTTAGAGTCAAGATATCTTTAAAGTATATGTATTTGTTTAACTTAGTAGCCTTAGCAATTAATTATTTTTTTGCAATTAGCTTATTAAAAGTTACAAAATTAAAAGAAAACACAATAACTTTAATCTAGAGTCTTTGTTTATTTGTCATTTTTATGTGGCCTTTATCTTTATTTTTTTTAAAGGGCTTTTTAAATTTTTTTTTCTCTGAAGCCTATGTGTATTTTATATATATTGTTTTTTGTTTAGAGGTTTTGAGAGTCTAATCTGTTTTATTGAGAATTTTAAACCATTTTTTTAACCCAAAGAGCTTTTAAAATGTCGGTATTATTTTAATTGTTGACTCCACCCCTTTTGGCCATGTTTTAATATGGCGGAGGAGCCCGCACATCTTTGCAACTGCTGCTGCTGGCAACCAGAGCGTACTCAGGAAATGTTGCCATTAGAAAAACTTTTTTTAACTCTGTTTTTTATTTTTTGTTTAATATAAGCAAAAACCTTAAATTAATTACACTTATGCCAATCCTTCCATGAAACTTATGAGTTTAAGCTCATTTAAACTCATAAGCTCATTTAAACAGATGCGCCATTTTTTTTTTTTTTTTTTTTT